>APFE031453075.1:29320-98560 GCA_000404065.3 Pinus taeda
TTCACACCACTCATCACTAGTGTATTTTTCAGTTAGACTAAATACAACTAGTTCAACTAAGTCAAACTGAACACAACTCCATCAACTCCTTAGTCAACTCCACCAAACTCAATCACTTTAGTTCTAACTGAAGTCCATCATGCAATAGCCCAACTAACCCATAGGAAAAGCGTATTTCCTTCTGGCAGTTGCATGTGCCACATCTGTAGCTCGAATTGAAGTGCTACAAGAGGATAAGATAATGTTTATAGTCCAAATATTATTAAGAGCTAATAATATTCGACTGTTCTATTTTTAGACTGGCAGTCTAAAAATAGACTCCGCCCATATGTCTAAAAATCGAGGTCCATCTATTTTTACCAACATGACCAATCATCCATAAATAACATCCTGTAACTCATAGACCATGATCCATATGTCTAAAAATAAACTTTGCGCCAAAAATAGCCTGCGGGCCCACTTAGTGAAGGTGACTTCTTTTCACTAAGCTCCATCATCTTGTTGCATTTTCAACACTATTTTTTGCATAATTTTAATTTTCATTCATACAGAACATAATAGTGATCTACAAATCCATAAATCTAAAGAGAAATAAACCCTCATAGTATAGATTTCAGATTATTAAGTATAATTTTATCATATATGTTGTGACAAATTGCCCAATGGAATATCCATGACAATTTACAGATCAACTTAGAAATTAAATTCAATCATAGAGCAATCAGATGGGAAATATAGACTTACACCAAGATTTTAGTGGTCTCAAACACAATCACAGGGACAAAAACCTAGGTCATAGGGTGTAGGCTCAAATCCAAGTCCCACTTCATAACTCTAGACTATCCCAAACTAGCCTTTAAGTCTTCATTCCTCCAGGAGATAGGAATGTTCACACACTAGAATTCAGAAAAAAAGGGAATGCTCAATTCCACACGTGGACAGTGGTCAGCCCCAAGAATAAAGGCAAGAGCCAACCAACTGCAAATATGAACAACTAAGAGGACCACCTCTTTCTCATAACCATCCATTGGGAGTTTTAAATAGTTAAACACTAATAAACTAAATTCTAATAAAAACAACTAAACCCCCAATTCTCTTTTGTTGTGCCTAAATGTCAAATTCCTTCTGCATCCTCTAGTACGTCTGAGAAGGCATCACCTTAGCTCTTCAGTGCATTTTTTTGAGAGGGCGTTTTATTGTTACTTCAAAGCATTTTTCTTCTACTCCTGGAAGGTTGTTTGCGGTTGCCTCCTCGATTTGCGAAGGGAGAAGGGTGAATGGGCATTGCCCTCCCCTTTCACCACTTCCAATCTAATCTCATAATGGTTGTTCTTCAATTATGTTAAGCCCCAATCATATCACATTAAAAACCTTAGGCAATGGCTATTCTCATGTATTAAGGTGGCTTAGCTATTCAATTCAACTTGGTATGGGTCTTCAAAGCACGTAAGCAAAATTAGACTTATAGCCATAGGTTGTCCCCGCCTCTAGCTAGTTTAATCAATTTTAATTAATTAATGATAACCAATGGTAAATAGATTTGTAGCTAGCTGTGGTTTCGCCACGTTGGTGTTGCAGTTACAATCAAAGTTACAAAAAGGTGAGGGGCCAAAACAAGGGATATTACAACATGAATTCAAACAAAAAAATGGAACCAATCTCTTTGACCAACCTAGAAAACACATTGCAATCAACTTTATCAAAAAAGTTCTAGCTACCATTAGGTCATTGCACCAACATACCCAAAAGAAACTATACTTGGAACTTTAGTGATTGGTTTTGCCCTAACACTAAGAGAGATGTAAACATTGATATGCAGATCACTAAGGAATTGACCCATCATTACAAATATTCATGAAGCCAAGGCATGAATTCAACAATTCATACCAAGCAAGTGAACAAATTCATTTTACCCAAATTAAAAATTACATTACAATCAATATTATAAAAAAATTCAAATAATCTTCAATTAAAAAAGTGCAACTCATTCATAATACATGATTAACAACTAATGGTAAATGACTTTAACTCTATAATAAATTACATAAATCTAATTTTAATTTTAATACTAATGACTTTAACCTTGTAATAAATTATATCATTAAACCCTACAACTATTTTGGTTGACTTTCTTGGTTTATATCATTAAACCCTAAAACTACTTGGTTGACTTTCTCGGTTTATATCATTAAACCCTAAAACTACTTTGCTTGACATTTTGAGTAGTATTGTTTTCCTAAAACTACTTTGCTTGACTTTTTGGGTAACATGGTTTTCCTTAGTATTAATTTGACTACTAAATTATAATAAATTTTCTTACTACTAAAAAAATAAATTATATCATTAATTTTAAAATAAACTTAAAATTACAACAAATTACATATAAACTAAAATATAAATTTTCACTAAAGGTAAAAATCTAGAATATTAAACCTTATCATCATTTAATTGCTTGATTTCTTAGTAGATAATAATTGTTCAAAGGGATGGATGACTTTAGGCTCACTGGAATAGTAGATAAAACGCACCACACGTCTCTGCCTCTCATTATTGGTAAATATTATATAAGTTGGTATAAATGAAATGATATTTTAAGGTCCGCCAGACTAAAAATAGTCTATGAGACCATTAGTCCCTTGTTTTTCGCTCTTGAAAATTGATGATGAGCTAACTCAACCTTCCAACAATCTCCTCGCTAAAAAGACAATGCCAAGAAACTGATGCTAACATGTTCTCATAACTTTCTCTGATGTCTTTGAATGCATCACATTCCACAGCCCCAGACATGCAAAATGTGCACACCCTTTATTCCCAAGCTTCTTTAGGCCTTTTCCACTGTCCTGTTTCACACCAAAGTTAATGTGAGTTGGTCCTTAATTGAGCAATAAGAACCTTTGCCCTCCACGAAATGCTAGGTCCGATGAACTCTTTTTGTTGTAAATCACACTTAGGGTTGAATTCCTCAATGTAATTCTTTATACCCAACTCTTTTCCCCGTACCTTTTTACCGAAACTTCTCCATAACAAAATCCTTTAGCTCCTTGCTATTTGTGGGACAAGCATTTAGGTAGATATCCCATTTTTACATCCATGCGTAGTTTTGTTTCTTTCACTGATGCCTTCATTGAAGATAACATTAGGCCATCTACCTACTCTCATTTGTTCAATTCTTTTTAGGGATCTTATGAGCGGCACCATAGCAATTCCTTCAATGGAAGTTGCTCCTGTTTCACTCAATATTTGTACCGAATTTTTTTATTTTGAACTTGTTCCTAATCAAACATTTTTGGACTTTCTCAATTTATTTCCATTTTGAAACGAGAACGCTGCTAGCCCACAATTCACACTCATACACTGAACAAATTAAGAATCCAAAAAAACATTTTAATCATTTTCCAATTCCATAATAACATGGAAAGTTGATGCTTACTATCTCTTTTCCTCTCCGTAGTCCGCGTTGTCATCAATGGAGCGTTTACTATCTCTTTTCCTCTCCGTAGTCCGCGTTGTCATCAATGGAGCGTTTCTAGAAAGCATTGACATTTCTTCGGTCTAAAAGCATTCCTCATCGCAATGGCTCGGCATTCATCAGCTGTCTCGCATTTGGAATCCTATAAATAAATTACTTTACAGAAACTGCTCACTCGGATTAATATCATCGTGATCTGTGACTGCAAGGATTGAGTAACTAATCTCCATAATTTTAATTTTTGCAAAGGAAGGGTTTTTGATAGCTTTGGCATAGATGGCTGACGAGAAGCAGCAGGAAAGGATGAGGGAGGAGCCAGCAATTGGAATTCCGTATGCGTATCCTGCAAAGCCGATGCAGACAGTGATGGTGCCCCCTCCACCCCAAAAGTATTATTTTTCCATGGGCAACGCTCATCAGGGGGGAATTGTTCCTTCCAATGCCATTTATGGCTTTCCAGAGGGGATTCCATTGCGGGAGACCTTGTACAGAGACACTCCTGCTCCTTTTGAGTGCCCACATTGCGGCAAATCCGGATTAACCACAGTCAGGTTCCTAAATCACCAGTGCTCCGTTGTTTTGTTTTTTTCAATTTTGTGAAATTTATAATCTGTATTGGCTTTGCATCTATCAAAGCAAATTTGAGGGAGAAATTTAAATTTCTTCTCCAATCATATCCAGATCTGCGTTTTCACTTTACTTGAGCCATTTACACCACCGCAATCTTTAATCTTTTTAAAGCACATATCTGTTTTCTGGTTTATGAAATTTTTTAACTATCCCCAAGAACAACAGGCATTACTTCCAGATCAGTCTTGTTTATTCTTTATATTTCATAGGAGGAATATCAAGTGATATAAATTCATTATATCATCAAGATGATAGGGAATTGAAGTGATGATAGAGAATTGAACCCGGTGAGAAAGATCCAAGAAAAAATAAATTATTATACCCACCTTAAATAATTTTATACCCACCTTTAAATAATTCACTCAACCCCTGGTATCAAACTCTTTTAAGCTGGAGAGGGTATCCAAGTCCAAGTCATCCGAGATTCACTACTTGCCTCAACTGCAAAGATGACCCTGTTAACATGGGGACCTCCTAAATAGCACAACCCAATTATAACAAGAGCCAGTATTGCTGTATTGACACAACTCATGTATCAAAAGACTTGGTCAACCATATTTTTGAGGGATCGTGCTTGTCGGGTTTGGACTTTTATCCTTGTGTTAAACTGGCAAAACTCTAGGTTTTTGCATAAGCCCATGCTTGTTAGAAATCCATGCTTTTACTGTGACTTGCAAACTCTCCACTGACCTTAACCCTGAGTCATCATTTCTCCAAAATGATCCAACAAAAGTGATACTATGTATTCTTTAGAGTTTCTTCATGTTCAAGAGTCTTTGGAATGGACTTATGTAGGGAGCATTGATACCCCGAGTTTAATAATGCATACTAACTGCCTTTGTGGAGGCCATTGTATATTTCTCCGATTGGTTTAGGTTCTGTACACATAAAACATGATACGTTGGTCAATTCTACTTGTCCTTGATTGGCATATTCCGTTTTTCCGTGGTGTTTTTCTGAGTGGTTCATCGTTCTGTGTAATTTCTTAGGTGAGGGGAATATTATGGGCAATGTTCCAGTTTTACCCCGTTTGGGGACAAAGGCTGGATATATAAAATAATGATATAGGCAATTGATGACTTTCTAATAGTAGTATGCTATTTTCTTGTTATCTTTGATGGTCTGTGGGTTCCCCATATTATCGCCATTTTTCCGTTCTCTTCATGCTCCAATTTTCCAGTTTCTTCTGGGAAATTAACTTTGGTATTGGTAAGTGTTTGCTATTATGCTGAAAAGTTGTTTACCTCAATTTTAGAATATGATTTTTATATTTAATGAATTTGATGATCACGTTTTCTTGTAATTGAAGAGAATAGGGTAAGAGGCTGGTCATTTGAGGTTCAACTTGTTAAGAAAATCAAGTTTACTATTTGGTTTGCTTGCTTCTTGCTCTTTTTTTTTTCCTATATAGATTGAGGTGCTCGCTTCTGAGATATTATTTTCTTAATTGCTTCTCTATCGAACTTAAGCTAACCCTTGGGACTTGATTCCCATGATTTTTATATTTTATAGTATATTGATAATTTTCATCCTTGGCAGAGTTTTGAAGGACTTCTATCTTGTCTAGTTTATTGATAATTTTCATCCTTAGCAGAATTTTAAAGGACTTCTAGTTGTTTATGCAAGTCTGCAAATTTATTGCAAGAAGTGCCATATTGGTGAAGGAGGACTATGACTGGACTATGATTGTAAGCTATGCCAAGGGTGTTTTTGAGCAATCGTTTGTCTTCTTGGCAGGGCTGGATGATAAAAAATCCAAAGAAGTTGGGAAGTAGAGGGGAGGTACAAGGCATTCTTGTTTCACTCTAAAATGTACTTCTAACAAACCTGTTAATTTTAGATAACAATGGTATGTTTTATGCTTAAGAGAAATTTACTTTAATTTTCTTATTAGCCCAATATCAATTTCCAGATTAGCAATCACATCAACTTGACAGTAAATGTAGATAGAACATTAATAAAACAGTAGAAGACAAGCCAAGACAGGAGGACACAAGATATGGCGCTAGCCAGGGACAAAACCCAATGTGGGGAAACCCTTTGATCAATTCTTCTTATTGTTCTTCAAAAGTTTGGCAGAGAGAAAGAGTACAATATGTAATATTCACTTGCCCAGTCAAAGTGAAATCTGCCCAGTCAAACAGCAGCCACAGAAAGCCCTAACCAGAAAGTCAACACTGGTCAGCAGGGCAGAATTTGACCTCCAAAACAGCTCGGTCAAACCCAGTCAACTCGGCCTCCAACAGTAATCCGAATCAGCCCAAAACAGTCCCAAAAAACTCAGTCAAACTTGGTCAATGCTGCAGTCAAACCCTTCTGCAGTCAACACTGGTCAAACAGTATGGATTGCCTCGATTTCTGTGCCCAGAAATGCAGCCTGCCCAAACAAAATTTTCTGCAACAAAAACACAGTCAAACAAGTCAACACTGGTCAAACCCTTCTTGAAATTTGGTCAACATCCAAAACAGAAAATTGCTGTCCTTTCCTTCGCACGTGTGGAGAGAGAAGCTGCCCAGAAATCTGTACCCAATCAGATGAAGAGAGAGATGTGTGAAGTTGAGTGAACAAATGAGGAAGACGCTTCTTCTATTTATATGCAACGTTGAGGATGAATAGACATGACTGTTGGGCTTCTGAGCCTACATTAGTTTGCTGGCCGACCTTGACAATCTGTCCATAAACAAAATAAATTCATAATTCCATTTGTACATGGAGATGATTTTAGATCAATCCTACACCTCTCGGAGAGAGGAATCCAATAAAAATATCAGCTGCATCATATGAGCATCCAAGGTGGAGTTTGGCCCTAATTGCCAAATTTAACAAAGCCATTTATAGTTTTTCTAGTCCAATATTTGACTATATGATTATAAGTGAGAGTGATTACAAACTTGGCCATATTCAACTGAATTTATATCTAATTGGCTGAGAATTGAGTAGCTATTGGTGTAACATCCTAGTTTTTGATCCCCAGATTAGTAATGTATAATTGTATATATTATGAATGGAAAAGGGCCTAGCAATGTAATATGTGAACATTGTACATGGAAAATTAGTAAAATGAAATGCATCATCGGTTGCAAGATATACACAGACAGAGTTATAAGGGAGTATCATTACATAAAAAGGCGAGCTAAAAAGTGGGTCCAAGTGGAAATTCACATGCTTATTGTTGTGCACCTAATCCATTAGGGTTATGGTGTGGAATGTGGATAATTATTGGAAGTGCAAGAAACCTTAGAAGTTAAATCCAACGGTCAAAATATTTAATATGTGTATCATCTTTAATGAAATGCAATTCACGCTTATTCTTTCATTCTGGTTACACATTCCAACAATGGTATCAGAGCAGTGGTATGTTTGCCTTGTTGAATAGCTTGAACCACTAGTTTTGTGGCCTGTTGAATTGTTGATTGGAGTAGAGAAGTAAGGGTTCTGCTTGCCTAAGTGCTAAGGCTAGCAGAGGGACCTACAAGACAACCACCTTAGCAGAATATTAATTTATTTAACTATTTCCTAAAGTTGGACTTAGGAAAAATTAAAAATTCCTAAGTTACCTTATGATTTAATCTTAGCCCTTCATCACGATTTAATCTCAACTGTTGAGAGAGATGTTAGGGTTGAGGTTGAAATTATAAGAGGAGATAGAGCAAGTGGCAAGTTAGTTGAGCACAAACAATGTGTCAAATGAGTGAGAGGAAAATATTGGGTTCAACAGATCGCGGTGGTTCAACATCCAAGAGGAAGAGATCGAGTGATGGTCAAATTGCCTTAGCTCAGACAACATTTGCGCAGTCTCCAGTTCGCACGTGTGCATAAGAAGGAGAGATCTATGCTCGCACGTGTGCGCAAATAGGCATATTTGCATGGTCTTTCAGTAGATCAAGTGCATAGAAGGAAGATCGAGTTATCTTGGAGGTTGATTAGTTGTTTTCTTGTGGTGAAAGGGAAGCTCTCCGTTGCTGTAATTTTTTGAAGAAAACACTTTTGCTGAAGATGATAAAAAGACACAAAGTTGCAGGTTTTCCTCGAGTTGGGGTTTCTTGGGTATATCTTGTGTTCTATGTGTTGAATGTGTTTGTCTTTAGATTTATTATTTATTTTCCATTATGCATGCTAAGTTAGAAAACTTAGTGCATTTGCAATTTAAGTTTTTAGTGTAGCAATTGTTTGCATTTCTAGTTTTACACTTAGAATTTGTGAATCAAATATTGGGTTTGAAGGAAATCTACCATGGTATTAGAGTGTAGACTTTGGTTGAAGACCAAACACAATTTTTTTCTTTAGGTGCAGGTGCTGCGATTCAGAGGGAGTGATTTTATTAGATCGATTTGGGCACTCCGGTTTTTGGGTAGTGTGCATTGTTTCTGGCAGTGTGGTTTTCTTTTAGCAATGCAAATTGGCAATATGACTTATTGAGATCTCAGATTTGAAGACAGAGTAGATGACATGTCCAACTTTTGTTCATGGCATGAGAGGATAACAATGGTGTTGCAGGAGCAAGGGGTATGGGAGTTTGTTGATAATGTCTTAGCTGCACCCATTGATCCTGAGCGGTTGGCTCAACATAACAAGAAGGATGCCGAGGCAAGAAGAATCATCTTAGAGGGAGTCAAAGACCACATTATTCCTCACTTGACTGTGAAGAAGACAACCAAAGCCATGTGGACAACCATCATTGGTCTCTATTAGGGTTCGAGCGAAGCCAGGAAGTTGGTATTGAAGGACAAGCTTTGGGAACATTAAAATGTCCAAGTCAAATTCTGTGGTGTCTTACCTCACCAATTTTACCCAAGTGAGGGAAGAGTTGGCTAGTGTGGGCGAGATAGTTCTAGATAGGGATCTGGTGAATTTTGCGACGTTGGCTTTCACCAAGTGGTGGCAAGCCTTCACAAATAGGATTTGTGCCAGAGAAAGGCTTCCAGATTAGGAGCGATTATAGGGTGACTGTGTCCAAGAGGAGATTCACAGACAAGTTGGGTCTCATGTTAAGACTGAGGAAAATGAAGAGAATTTTTCGCTAGTCGCCGAACAGGGTAGATCCAAGGGCAAAAAGAGAAGTGGTGGTGGAAAGTTGAGCTCCAAGGGTGAGAAGAAGAAAAAAGATCTTAGCAAGATCAATTGCTTTTTGTGCCACCATTTTGGGCATTATGCTACTAAATGCCCTAACAGGAAGAAAAGGTCCAAGAAGGACCAAGTAGTAGCCTCTGCAGAGATAGATGAGTTCTCTTCTTATGTTCTATGCTTAGGAGCAATTTACTTCAAATCTTCTTATTAGCCCAATGTCAATTTCCTGTATAGCAATCACATTAACATGATAGTAAAATGCAAATAGAACATAAATGTAAACAACAGAAGACAAGCCAAGACAAGAGACACAAGATGTGGCACCAGCCAGGGACAAACCCTAATGCGGGGAAACCCTTTGATCAATTCTTTTATATTCTTCAATAATTCAGCACAGAGAGAGAGATAATACAATATCACAAATATGTAATTTTACAACAGCAGTAGTATAATCCAAATCAGCAAGGTCAAAGCTGGTCAAACAACTCCCAAGTGACCTCAAGATAACCTAGGAGAACTTGACCTCCAACAGCAATAGAAAGCAGCCCAAAACAGTCAATGTAAGTAGGTCAAACAACAGTCAATGATACAACAATCCCTGTAGTTAGCCCTAACCAGTCAACGCTGGTCAAACATATGCTCCAACAGGTCAACGCTAGGCTGTCTAGCAATGCGGCTATCCTAGGAGAGGCTGCCCAACCCAAACCGCAGTCAAGAAAGCCTCCACGCTGGTCAAGCATGCATAAAACAATCCTGCTGCTCCACGGTCAGCCCTAGGTCAACGCTGCCCTAAAACAGACCTGCGTCCTTCCTTCTCCCACGTATGAGTGCCCTTCCTCCTACGCATACCCAAGAGACTAGGAGAGAGAGGAATGAGATGGTGAGATGAGTGTGATAATGCCTCAAGGTCTCCTCTTCTTATATGCCACGTTGAGGATAAGCTGGGGGTGTAAAACACTATTATGTTTGCTGGCTGACCTTGACAAATTGTTAAGAAATACAAATAAATTTATATCTCCATGAAAACATGTCGGAATCGGATGATCGTTAGATCAATCCTACACCTCTCGATGAGAGGAATCCAAGAAAAATATCGACTACGATAAATAAGATGACCCACATGGAGTTTGGCCCTAGTTGCCAATTTTAACACTCCCTCTCAACTAGGGAGAACTCCATCTGCTAATCCATTTGTCTGTCAGTACTATCTTTGCCATCAAATGCACTGCCGTGCACTGCTCGACTCGGCTCTGCTTTCCTGAACTATGAAGAAGAAGAAATGATCGAGCGTGTATCATACCATCCTCTATTGACCCAAAGTTAGTCCCAAATAAAAGAGAGTGTCCAATAGCACTCTTACTGACTCGAAATTAGTTCCAAATAAAGAGAGTGTCTCATACCACTCTTACTGACCCAAAGTCAGTTCCAATTGATCCCAGATCAATGTCATCCTAGCATAGGGAGTATGGTAGATACATGATGCGTCCATTGGTACTACCATGGTCCCTATCCTCATTTCCCTACTCATTGGCCATATGAGAGGTACTTCCCATGAGTCCCAGACTGCATGGGTAGGATGTCTCAGTAGGAGAAGGATGAACCACTCATCTTACCTACGTGTCGCCACGGGGTAACGCAGGGGAAGGCTGAATCATTCACCCTGTACATAACGCACCACTAGGGGAGGGTGAGTCACCCTATGGTTGCTCGTCGCTCCAAGAAGTACCCCAAGCCCCCCGGTGTCCTAGAGCTTAATGTATGTATCATATAGGACCCTCATAAGAGGGTCTCTTCACTACTCCTAGTCGTTCTTAGAAAGTCAAGAATTTGACCTTTCCTAGGGGCTTCGTCAGAATGTTGGCGACCTGCTCATCAGTCCCAATATGACGGAGCCTTATTGGTCCTCGTTGTACCATATCCCAGATAAAGTGGTACCTGATGTCGATGTGCTTGGAGCGATCTTGAAATACAAGATTCTCTGATAAACGAATCCCACTCTGGTTGTCACAGAGGATTACAATAGTATCTAGCATATGTCCAAACAACTCGCTGAAGAGCTTCCTCAACCAGATAGCTTCATAGGAGGCCATACTCGCAACAATGTACTCTACCTCAGCAGTGCTCAAAGCCACCGATTTCTGCTTCCTGCTCATCCAGGATATCGAGGTAGAACCCAAAGAGAAACAACACCCAGAAGTGCTCTTTCGGTCCACCACACTACCTGCCCAATTAGCATCAGAATATCCATGTAGCCTCACATCTCTGGCAGTGTATCTCAACCCATGAGTGATTGTGCCCCGAAGATATCTCAGAAGATTCCTAGCACTAGTCCAATGTGAGTGATGAGGCTCAACCATATATTAGCTCAACTTGTTGACTGCAAAACATATATCCGGATGAGAGTTCATCAAGAACATCAATGCTCCTATGAGTTGACGATACTCAAAAGCATTTCCGAAAACAAGTCCGGCAACACTACCGCATAACTTCTTGAAGTTAAGCTCCATCGGGGTAGTCATGGGCTTGCAGTCCACCATACCAAATCTCTCCATTATCTTCACCACGAATTTTCCTTGAGATAGGAAAATTTCTCCTGGCTTTTGCCAGACCTCTAGCCCTAGGAAATAGAGAATCAGTCCTAGGTCTGTCATCTCAAATTCGGAAGCCAACTCCCTCTTACATTTGTGAATGAGAGGGTCTGCACCTGTCAGAAAGAGGTTGTCAACATACAGCACCAGTATCGGAGGCTTATCATCTTCAACCTTAAAATAAAGGTTCAGATCGCCTTCATTCCTAGTGAATCCCAACTTCATCAAGTAGCTATCGATCCTGTCATACCAAGCTCGAGGTGCTTGCTTCAGCCCATAGAGAGCTTTCTTCAACCTGCATATGTGAGATTCTCGATTATGAATATCAAACCCCTTGGGTTGTTCCACATAGACTTCCTCTTTAATCGAACCATGCAAGAACGCGGTCTTGACATCCATCTGATGTGGGTTACATCCTTGCGAAGCAACAAGGGTTATGATCGAGCGGATGGTGGTGTATCGGGCAAAAGGTGCAAGTATCTCATCATAATCTACACCTTCCTTTTGAGAGAAGCCTCGATCAACAAAGCGAGCCTTATACTTTTCAACACTCCCATCAGCGCCATGCTTGATTTTGTAAAGCCACTTTGAGGTGACAACTGTTTTGTCCTGGGGTCTGGGGACTACATCCCAGACATCATTCTTCATGATGGACTCGTATTCCTCATTCACAGCATCCTTCCATAGTTGATGCTTCACGGCTTCTTTGAACGATGAAGGCTCATTTTGAATGATGGTGCTTATAATAGTCAAGTATCCCTGATACCTGGTCGGCTTCTTGCTTTCACGGAAAGTCCCTCTGGGTGCAATATGTCCTTCAGCATCATCAAGAGCCTCCTTAAGCCATGAGGGCCTCTTCCTAGAAGAGGAAGGCTCTTGTGGAGGGGGATCAATGGGATCCATAGGTTCTTCCACATCGGGCATCATCTCATCTTCCTTCTCATCCGACTTCCTGGTGTCAACTTCTTTATCTTTCCTAAGGATAGGAAGATTGTTAACCTTGCTAAGAGCCATATCTTTGTCAAAGATGACATCATGACTTATTTCGACTTCCCTTTGACCAGCCACATAGATTCTATAGCCCTTAGAAGTTTCGCTGTAGCCCACAAAGATACCCTTCTTACCAGATGCACCTAATTTGCTTCTTTTCTCTTTTGGCACATGAAAATATACGAGACTTCCAAAAATTCTAAAATGAGACACATCAGGTTTCTTACCAGTGAACATTTCTTTGGGAGTCTTGGAATCCAATGCTTGATGAGGGCATCGGTTTTGAACATATATGGCCGTGTTCGCAGCTTCGGCCCATAGAAATTTTGGAAGCCTTTGATCATGGAGCATAGAACGAACAGCTTCCAAAATCGTACGGTTCTTCCTTTCAGCCACACCATTTTGCTCTGGAGCGTATGGTGTTGTGGTCTCCCTCTTAATGCCAACTTTGCAAAAGTCGTGGAACTCATTGGATTCATACTCGGTCCCATTATCAGTTCTTAAAATCTTGATCCTCTTCTCGGTTTGATTCTCAATCAAGGCTTTGAAGTGACGGAACCAAGAGAACACTTCATCCTTATTTTTCAAGAATTATATCCAAGTCTTGCGAGAATAATCATCTATAAAAGTGAGATAATATAAATATCCTCCCAAAGAGTTCACGGGCATCATACCAGATATGTAGGAATGAACCAACAACAAAATGTCGGAGGTCTTGCTATGGCTTGAGGGGAATGGTCCCCTTTTGAGCTTTTCCTTTGGCACATCCCGAACATACACCTTCATGCTCTACTTTAAACTCGGGCATCCCTGTCACCATCTGTCTCACATTGGGTAGAGCCTTATAATGAAGGTGGGAAAACCTCCGGTGCCATAGTTTAGACTGTAGAGTTGTGTCACAAGACATGACGCCCAACGGACTTCCTCCAACTTGATATAAAGAGTCAACCCGAAACCCAAGAGTGAAAGCATGTTTAAAATTCTTTTTCCATGCACGTACCTTGCCATCGATGAAGGCCACCTTGTAGCCTTTGTCTTCCATTGCCAAAATGGACACCAGGTTCTTCTTGAGATCAGGTACATATAAGACTTCTTGCAAATGAATTGTGTTACCTTGATTTAATTGAAGAGTAACATTCCCTACACCCTTTACGAGATAGGTGGAATTGTCTCCAAGAATAATCGCCAAGTTTGTCTCCTTCTCTATCAGATTAGAGAGAGCTTCCTTGTAACCAGTGAAGTGCCTTGAGGCACCACTATCAATAAGCCAATTGCCTAACGAGTCCGGAGGAGAAGTAGTGGAGAGGGCTGATATCGGATAATATTCATCTTGCTTATTGTTAACAACATTTGATTCATACTTGGAGTTTCTGGCTTTCTTGGAGGGTTGACCTTCCTTGATTTCCCGCATTCCTCTTTCCTTTGCCATTGAACCTGCCATTCCTTTGATTGTGGTTGGAGTTGCCTCGGGAGTGATTTTGATCATCGTCATTTGATGTGTCCTTTCTATTTGGACACTCCCTCGCATAGTGGCCAAATTTATTGCAAACGAAGCATCTTCCGTTCCTTCCACCCTTCGATTCGGTCTTTCCTTTGAAGTGACCTTTAGACCCAGAATTATTTCTCCTTTTGGGATGAGAGGAGAAAGCAGCGGGGTTTCCTTTGCTTGAAGGCATTTCTTGCTCCACCATCCTTGTCTCTTCTTGAATGTATCTCGACATCAATTCTTCAAATCCCAGAACTCGATCATTGTTGAAAAGAGTGGTTCTAAATACATACCATTCGGATGGGAGCCCTCCAAGGGTAGTGATGGTTAGTTCCTTGTTAGAAATGACTTCTCTAATTGATAGGAGATCATTCTTATCTCAGTGATCCTTAAGAAGTAGGATTGAATATCTTCATCCTTGCCCTTCTTAATATCCTTCAACTTATTTTTGAGGAACAAAACTTGATTTGCATCACTAACTTTAAACAAGCTTACCAGTCTGTCGTAGATCTCCTTGGAGGTGTTCAACTCAGAAATGTAGGCCACCAGACGGTTGTCAATTGAGTCTCGAATGATCTTCTTCGCTTTGACTTCACCCTTAGTGTACTTGTTCCTTGTAGCAACCGGTGCATTTGATGGAGGCTCCATAATTCTACCCTTCACATAGTCCAACACTTCTTGCTTTTCCAATTTTAGATCAAGAGACATCTTCCATCCGTGATAGTCAGACTTCTCATGGAGCTTGTCTTCGGCCGGGAAGTGTGATGAGGAACCCATGAAGCCTTTCTGATTTTTCAAGCTGTCTTCGGTGATTGCTTTCGCTCTTGCTTGGGCTTTGGGTTCATCTCAGCTTTGATACCATGCTAATTTATGGTATGTTCTATGCTTAAGAGTAATTTACTTCAAATCTTCTTATTAGCCCAATGTCAATTTCCAGTATAGCAATCACAAACATGATAGTAAAATGCAGATAGAACATAAATGTAAACAATAGAAGACAAGCCAACACAAGAGACACAAGATGTGGCACCAGCCAGGGACAAACCTAATGCGGGAAACCCTTTGATCAATTCTTCTGTATTCTTCAATTATTCAGCAGAGAAATAGAGATAATACAATATCACAAATCTGTGATTTTACAACAGCAGTAGTATAATCCAAATCAGCAAGGTCAAAGTTGGTCAAATAGCTCCCAAGTGACCTCAAGACACCCTAGGAGAACTCGGCCTCCAACAACAATAGAAAGTAGCCCAAAAGAGTCAATGCAAGTAGGTCAAACAATAGTCAACGCTACGACAATACTGCAGTCAGCCCTAACCAGTTAACGTTGGTCAAACATATGCTCCAACAGGTCAACGCTAGACTGCCTAGGAGAGGCTGCCCAACCCAAATGACAGTCAAGAAAGTCTCCACGCTGGTCAACGCATGCATAAAACAGTCCTGCTGCTCCACGGTCAGCCCTAGGTCAACGCTGCCCTAAAACAAACCTGCGTCCTTCCTTCTCCCACGTGTGAGTGCCCTTCCTCCTCCTACACATACCCAAGAGACTAGGAGAGAGAGAGGAATGAGACGGTGAGATGAGTGTGCTAATTCCTCAAGGTCTCCTCTTCTTATATGCCACGTTGAGGATAAGCTGGGGGTGTAAAACACTATTATGCTTGCTGGTTGACCTTGACAAATTGTCAAGAAATACAAATAAATTCATATCTCCATGAATACATGTCGGAATCGGAGGATCATTAGATCAATCCTACACCTCTCGATGAGAGGAATCCAAGAAAAATATCAGCTGCCATAAATAAGATGACCCACATGGAGATTGGCCCTAGTTGCCAATTTTAGCAAGTTTTTACTTATTGCTTGCATGGCAAGCTCAGTGCATCCTGTCATATGATGAGAAATAAGAAGTATTTCAGCATAATGTCAGAAAGGGACATGCAGTTTGACATTGAGATGAGAGATGATAGGAAGTACCAAGTCAAGGGTACTTGTACAGTTCGATTTGAGAGGGAGTTTGGAAACCTTCTGTATTTGAGAGATGCCCTTTACGTACCCGTGTTCAAGAAGAACCTCATTTCAATTTTAGCATTGGAGGATAAGGGGTACGAGGTGACCTTCAAACATGGTAGGGTTTTTATGAAACTCTTAGGCTCTAATGTGGCTAAGTAGGTTGGGGTTAGGCACAAGAGTTTGTACATATTGCAATTTGAGACAGCTGCAACATTAACCAGCAAAGGGAGTCGTGACTCAAGTAGGGAGCTTGGGGAGTTGTGGCATTGGCCCATGGGGTATTTGCACCATAGTGCATTGAAGATTCTCAAGGAGATAGCGATGGGGTTGCCAGAGTGCAGTGTGGATCAACATGAGGTGCGCAATGGCTGCATACTTGGAAAGTATGCCAAAACCTCCTTTCGTAGTTGAGATAATAGGGCCAAGGGTATCTTGGACCTTTTTCTTTCAAATGTTTGTGGTCCTTTCTCTAGAGTCTACAATATCACTTAGTGGGTACACATATTATGTCAACTTCATAAATGATCACTTGAGGAAGACCTAGATATTTTTCATGAAGAAGAAGGATGAGGTCTTCTTGAAGTTTCTGGAGTTTAAGGCCTTGGTTGAAAACCAAACTGGTTAGAAAATCAAGGTTCTGGGGTCTGACAATGGTGGGGAGTACACCTCATACACATTCAAGGAGTTGTGTGCCAAGGAGGGCATTAGGAGGGAGTTGACCACACCATATAATACTTAACAAAATGGGGTGGTAGAGTTCAAGAACAGGGCCATAGTTGGAGCGACCAAAGTCATGTTGCATGATTAGGGGCCACCCAAGTTTCTTTGGGTTGAGGCATGCAATACAACATTTTTCTTGTAAAATTGGAGTCCACACAGAGTGTTGGGGGGACTTACATCAGAGGAAGCTTTGATAGGGAAGAAATCGGATGTATCACATTTCCAAATATTTGTTAGCCTTGTGTATTACCATGTACTAGATGAGAAAAGGAAGAAGCTAGAACCCATAACAAAGAAGGGCATCTTCGTGGGCTACAATGAGACATCCAAGGCATACATGATATATATACTAGCACTCAGGAAGACAGTCATCAGGAGAGATGTGAAGTCTGAGGAGGGAAGGGTTTTGAGTAAGTCCTTAGAGCTTGAGTAGGCTAAGGCGCAACAACAGGCTCCTAAGCATGAGGCTCAGCCATCACCTCAGACTATAGCTGTGCATCTTGATGGGCAGGTCGAGCAATATAAGGACGAGGGGGACACACAATTGGAGTAGCTAGTAGAGCCCACTCAAGCCGTGACTCCTAGCATTGGGAGAAGGAGAGAAAGATGGGCAAATCAACTGATCCAAGAGGTGCAGGTGCAAGTTGGTGTTCCTAGTCTATCATTTAGACAAAGCAAACAACCACAAAGGTACACATGATACATGGCACTTATGACGAAGTTGTTGGATGCCGAGCCTTCCAGCTATCAAGAGGCAACCACTCAACATGTGTGGAGAGATCCCATGGTGGAGGAGTATGCTTCCATCATGAAGAATGATGTTTGGGAGATGGTGTTGAGGCCAAAAGGCAAATCTGTGATGGGCTCTCAGTAGGTTTATAAATCAAGAATGGGGTTGATGGGAGCATCAAAAAATACAAGGCAAGATTTGTGGCAAAGGGGTTCTCGTATATAGAGGGGATCGATTATGATGAAAATTTTGCCCTAGTGGCCAAATATTCATTTGTTAGGGCTATTGCAACTTTGATGGGTTGGAGGATCCACCAAATAGACATTAAAACAACGTTCCTCAATGGGATTGTTGAGGAGGAGATTTATATTGAGTAGTCAAATGGATTTGAGATATGCAGTAGAGAGACACATGTATGCAGACCCAAGAGAGCCTTGTATGGACTCAAATAGGCTCTAAAGGCATGGTATGCTTGGATTGATAGTTACCTTTAAGGATTGGGCTTCACCAAGAGTGAAGTGGATCCCAACCTCTACTACATTGTTATTGGAGGTGAGCCACTTATTCGGTGTTATATGTGGACAACCTGATTTTGACAGGTGTAAATAAGCTCATCCAGGAGTGCAAGAGAGATCTTGTAGGTGAGTTTGAGATGAAGGATATGGGACTGATGCAGTCTTTCCTTGGGCTTGAGGCTTGGTAGAGTGATGGCAAGATCTTCTTGAGGCAGGGCAAGTACGCCTTGAATATTTTGAGGAGGTTTCACATGCAAGATTGCAGACCCATGACCACACCTATAGTCACAAACTGGAGGAAGGTGGATACATCCAGATCGGAGCGAGTAGATCTTCACTTTATCGATAGTTAATTGGGTCGCTTATGTATTTGGTAAACACGCGACTAGACATATGTTTTGTAGTTAACTCTTTGAGTCAATTTATGGTCGAGCCTACTAGAGCACATTGGGTTGCTGCCAAGCACGTATTTAGATATCTTAGGGGACAATAGAGTATGGATTGTGGTATGGACAGGTTGATGAGATGAGTCTTGAGGGCATCATTGATCCAAAAGGGTTCTAAAAGGGCCAAAAATTCAAAGTCATCAGATTCTGGTGAAATTATCGCCATGGCGTAGAGCTCGAGAAAACGAATCCAACGCAACTTAAACAGACGAAAACCGAGTCCGTATGAGGGAGAAATTGCATTTTGAAGTTCTGGTCAAAATTGGTCAAAAAGTCAAAGGTTAAGTTTGATTGCCACGTGGTAGTCCATATAGTGACGTGGCAGGTGACCATGTGGCCGAATAGGAGCTGGTAAAGTGGCAGCGCATTTGGGAGCAAAGTGGTCCAATGACGAGGCAACGTGGGCCAATAGTTGTGTGCCACGTGGCCATGTGAAATAGCAACATGTGGCCTTTTTTTAATGGTCAAAATTTTTGTTAGCAAATCTACGGACCGAATGGGATTTGATCTCGAAGCCTTAGCCTTGCAAGCACAACAACTTACCGTTACACCACCGTTTGTTTCTCATTATAGCTCTTAGCACCAAATTTATTTATGGTGATATGGCTTGTTATATGACAAAAACAAGGCGAAGCCCGCCATAGTTGGTGGCTCTGCCATACTTATCACCTCCGCCATACCCATCGAACCTTCAACGAATGTATCAACAAATCCAGTGGCATATGTTATGTGGTGGGTTCAATAAAATGTTACAATATAACATATATGTAGTGGATATGGCATATAATGGATTCGTGGCATGAATGATGGTGTAAGAAAAATCTTTAAATGGTGGATTTTCAAAAAAAAGGGGTGACGTATAACATATTTTAGATATGGTTTGTTTTGAAACCAAATCATATGGTGGGATTTTTGATATGGTTGTTCACCATAAATCTGATTTTTTTATGGGCCTTTATATGTAGTATGATTTTAAATATGCCACATTATATTTTAATTAGGCCACAATTTATTATTGTAACCAAAGTTTGTTAAGTGGCTATTTTTGGCTTAGCTCAAACATTATATGTGTAATGTTATGCCAAGGTCGAACACACAAGTGAGAGATCAGTGGTATGAGGCTTGGCATTTTGAAGAATTTTCATAGATTTGTAAGGAGAGTTTAGTCCAAGAGCTTATGCTCTAGCAAAGTTATAATTGTTGTAAGGAGGAGGGTTGAAGACCTCTTGGAAACAGACTTTGGAGCAAATTTTTAAAGGAGTTCTTGGAATGTTGTTGCAAATCTGACAGTGGGAATTTGTATGAGGCAAATTGGTTTTATGTAGAGACACACAGACTAAGGACATAGAAGAATCTTTGAAGGCTTGTTGTGGGAGTTTTAGAAGGCCTTTTTGAGTGCCGTCAGTTTCTACAAATTCCTAAGGTCGAGCAGAATATAGCAGGACTAGTCAGGAGTAGTTTTAATGTACATTTGATGTATTTTTATGGCTATTAAGAATTATTAAAGAGGCCCCCCCATTGAAAACCGAGCCCGAAGATGTAGGCTTTGAGATAGCCGAACTTGGTTATCATTTTCTTGTGTCGTTTTTCATTGTGTTTTACTGTTGCCTTTCATTTTGCTGCAAATTGTCTACAAGTTTCACATTTCATTTAATTTAAGCTTTTTAATGGCGATTTTAAAAACATGCAAAAACACCTTTAAAATTTTGATAAACCAAGTATCAATTTAACGATCAGGATTCAGATAAAGTGGTATCAGAGCGGTTTTTTATAACTTTGGTTTATAAGTGTGCGTGTTCACTAGGTGAATAAGCATTTGTGAAAGTAGATATGGCTAAAGGCTTGAAATAAGGAAGGTTGCAAGATTTGGAGAATGATAACCACAATCTTTGACTGGAAAATGCAGAGCTCAGGGAATTGCTCAAAGTCGCAAATGACGAGAAGCGAGCATTGCGTCTCGAGTTGCAAAAGGCCAAGGAAGAGCAAGTTGGAGAAAGTTCTGTTATACCCAATTCTCCTATAATCAGAAATGACGAGATGTGTGTACATTCAAAGGATACGTCATGTCTTAACCACTTAGGATGAAATTGGGGATACCTCCTATGCGCCAACGATTCAAGGAGACCAACAAGAATTTTCATCTGTTAGTAAGGCATGTGAGATGTCAGGTGAAAGAATGAACATAAAATCGTCACGACATGCATGCCCTAGGGACGATCATTCGAAGTATAATAAAGTTAGTTGTTCCAACATTCCTTTTGATATGAGGAAGATTGGCGATGTGAAAAGTTTATGGCGTAGGAAACCATGTACTTTTTGTGGGTTGATTAACCATTGCATTGCCAAATGCCAGAAAAGGAAAACTTTGTACAAGAAAATTATGGTTGACAGGAAGGAGGGAAACCATGACGGAAACCTTAAAAAATCTCCGGATGAGAGGAAAGATTTGAAATGATCTTGCCCGTATTGCAAGTAAGATGGCCACAACAGAGAATACTGTTGGAAGCTACACCTTGAACAGAAGCCTAAGCAGTTCCAAGAACGGAAAGGGAAGCAAAAGGGCAAGCAGGAAGTGAATCGAGCAATTCAACAAAATCGGGGATTTGAGTATGAACATGAGACTCACATGTTATCAGGGGATGAATACCAAATCACAGCTACAGGTGTGAAAGGTATATCTTCATCATATGTTAATTCTTCTAGTTTATCATCCACTTCTGCAAGAAAATGTAATGGATTGTTTCACATTAGATGATTACTAAGCATGTTAACGTAGATACTTTGTTCGACACGGGATCTCAAGCTAATCTTATATCTAAAGAAGTTGTGAAGAAGTTAAATCTGAAGACAACACCACTTTCTAAACCTTATTTGCTTGGATGGGTATGTGATAATGCTTAGTTGCAGGTGACTGGAAAATGTAAGCTTAGATTTGCTATTACATTGAAATTTGTGGATGAAGTTGAATTGGATGTGGTTCCTTTGGATATATTATGTGGAATTGTGCTTGGAAGCCCTTATTTGTTTGAGAAGAAGGTTATCTAATTCAGGGAGGAAAACAAGTATCACCTTTTCAAGGATGGTGTGGAATACATCGTTCGAGCTCACCGAATGAAAGATGATTCTTCGCTGATTACTACAAGGCAATTGAAAAGGCTCGTGAACGCAAGCAAGCCGTTTTCACTTATGTCTGCAAAGGTCAACAAAGAAGATGTTTTGAAACATAAATTGGTTGCATATGAACCTAATGTTGTTGTGTTTCAGGGTGCATCAACATTGCAACATGAGATTTTGTCATGGGAATCTGTTAAGAGAATTAAAAATGTTGTTGGTTCATTGTCGTTAACATCCTTGTATATATTTATGCTGCTGATGTTTAGTGTATGGGTAGTAGCTGAAGTAATGAATGCAGGAGGGTGTGGAAAACTATAGTTGGCTAACAATGTAATTTCAGTTGTTATGGTTTTTGTACTTGTTATGATGAGCGAGGTACACAGAACATGGTGAATGGATTGCAACCAAGTGGGGAGGCAGTTACATCACTTGTTTTCCAAAAATTAAGCCTTTTGGTTGTCCAAAAGGTCTCAGTGGGGAGGAATGATCCAAAAGGGATCTAAAAAGGCCAAAAATTCAAAGTCATCAGATTTGAGCAAAACTAGCGCCATTGCGTAGAGCTTGAAAAAATGAATCCATTGCAACTTGAACAGGTGAAAACTGAGTCTGTATGAGGGAGAAATTGCGGTTTGAAGTTCTGGTCAAAACTGGTAAAAAAGTCAAAGGTTAAATTTGACTGCCACGTGGCAATCCATATAGTGACATCAGTGTGGAAAAAGTCGGGATTAAATCCCAAAAACTTGATTTTTTCATCAAAACGATTAAATCGGTCGACTTTTTGTAGACTTTTTCACTGCTGAAAAAATCGTGATTTAATCGAAGTAATCCCGATTTTATCAAGAGTTGATCGAAAAAGTCGGCCATCTCTCCCAGGCTGCGGATAGGAGGCCGAAAAAGGCGAAAAAACATATTTGCTTGCTGTTTTTGCTCCCATTTTTCCTTGTGGAGAGAGTGCTATTTGCCATTGCCCAAGAGGAGGAGATTTGCTAGTTTTGTGGTGGGAATTTGGAGATTTGTCCACTGCTCAACGTGAGAGATTCAAAGTGCCGAATTGCTGCTGCCAGGTATGTATTTTCATTTCTCTCTTAGTCTTTGTTACACAAATGCCTTCTTAAATCTTTCTATAATTCTATTAGTTTGTTTATATCTTATTTTTGCCTAGAATTTTGAATCAAAACATTGTTTAGAATCTAGATTGAAGTAAAACTTAAACTTTCAAGAATCAAATGACAAAAATTCAAACCCTTGTTTACTAAATCTGAGTGTGTTGAAGTGAGTGAGAAGAGTCATTTAAAACCTAAAATCAACAATTGCATTTGCATTTGCTTCTTATGTGATGGGAAATTTTTAATTTTTTTCAACCTTTTTTTGTGCCCAGGTTCAAATTCAAGTTCAAAGTTTAAAACAAAATGCTATGGCTTTTGGATGCTATGTGGGAATATAGTGAACTTGATACTATACGCAAATCTGGGGGGATCAATAGAATGTATTTGACTTGTAAGTTGTGTGGTGAGCATATGTCGAGAGGTATCAACAGATTAAAATTCCATTTGGGGCAAATTCTGGGGCAAAATGTTGACCTTTGCCCAAATCCATCTCCAGAAATCATCCGACAAGCCATTCAATCTTTGATGGATAAAGAGGAGGGCAAAGACATTAGGGCAACACTAAAAATCCAATTTGTAGGAGCCTCAAGAGTGTGGGGGGAAGTGAGAGTGCTTCTTCAACATCACATTCCATACCCATATGTCCTAACCCCTCAACTTTCTCATCTTTTTTTGTTCATAGAACCACACCTGGTGCACAACCTGGCATCAAATCGACACTTAAAAAAAAGGAAAAGGTAAAAGCTGACAGGTTGGTCAGTAAGTGTCTTCTATGGAGTGATGTTCCTTTCAGCATTGCCAAGCCAAACCCATTCTACCAACCTATGTTTGATGTTGTCGCTGTCGTTTGCCGAGGCTACAAAGCCCCCACCTTTGCAGAATTGAGAGGGCCTCTTCTTCAAGATGAAAACACTGATTGCACTTCTAGATTGGAGGAGTTTAGGGCATCATGGGAACACACTGGATGCACAATCATGTCAGATGGTTGGACTGACTAGAAGGGTAGGACCATCTGCACACATTAAAGATGCATGTTTATTATGTGAGTTGTTGGACATCTTCATTCAGGGAGTAGGCCCAAGCAATGTTGTCCAAGTCATAACAGAGAACGCTGCAAATTATGTTGAAGCTGACAAGTTGCTTATGGAGAGGTATCCTAACTTGTTTTGGACACCTTGTGCTGTTCATTGCATTGACTTGATGTTGGAGGATATAGGTAAGATTCCTATTGTGAGGGACATTGTTGAATCATCCAGTAGCATAACAAAATTTATATATAATCATGCATCTATGCTTAGCTTGATGAGAAGATTCACCAACAACAAAGAGTTGGTGCGTCTTGCCATTACACGATTTGCCACTACTTTCATAGCTCTTCAGTCTTTGTTGAATTCTACGTGGGATGTGAAGAGCACGTTTCTTTCACTAGATTGGTGTGCTTTATCTATTAGCCGCAAACTAGAGGGAGAGGGCATATGTAGACTAGTTTCATATGATCAGAGCTTTTGGGCAGGAGTAGAGGAGGTGTGTGCCATTTCAGATTCTTTGGTAAGGGTTCTTCGATTGGTTGATGGAGACAAGCCCACAATGGGCTACTTGTATGAGGCCATGGATAGGGCCAAAGAAGCCATTCATGCTTATTACGAAGATAAGGGAGACGAGGGGTTAGAGAAACAACTGGTCATATGGAGAGTGATTGATGAGTGATGGAACAATACCCTCCATTGCCCCATTCATGTTGCAGGTATCTACCTCAACCCTGCATTTGTTTACGCCTGTGGTTTCAGATTTGATGTCGAGGTGATGGATGGATTCTTCACTTGTGTTGAGAGGATGGTGGCATCTGAGCAAGAATGTGAAGACATTCCTAAAGAAATGGAGGCATATAGGATGGGAGGTGGCGCATTTGGTTTTACCATGGCTATTAAGAATAGGATGACCAAAATGCTAGGTAAGCTTCAGTTTGTTTCAAACTTTCAAGTTTAGAATTTCAATGTTTTTTTTATGTTTCTCATTTTTCTTTTAACTTGTAGATGCTTGGTGGACAAGCTATGGTAGTAGAGTACCCCATCTTCAAAAGCTTGCCATTTGAGTGCTCAGCCAAACATGCAGTTCCTTTGGGTGTGAGCGCAACTGGAGTGTATTTGACAAAATACACATCAAAAAGCGCAACAGGTAAAAAAAATTTCAAATTAAATTTTTTGAATTCATTTGATTATTTTTAATATTTAAATTTTCTAAGTACTAATTTACAATCTATGACCCTAATACAGATTGGAGTCCCAAAGCCTCAATGACATGGTCTACGTCTACTACAATCTTCGATTGTGGGTGAGACAACTTCAGAAACCTCTTGATATGGAAGCCATCTCATTGGACAATATTGATACCACTGCTGCATGGAGGGTCGAGACTGAGAGGTCGACCATGGACTCAATCTCAGATTGGTTAGACGTGGATCCAGAGGAGGTAGCAGTTGCAGGGGAGGGATAGCCAGAGGTAGAGGAGGAGGAGCAACATCAGGGTCAAGAGGCAGAGCTGGATGAGGATGATGAGAAGGAGATGACACCATCTAGGATGGGCAACAGCATAAGACAAAGGCCACCTCTTTCATCAACTTCTAGAGGACGACTGGCTCCATTTGTATTTCCAGGGGTTGGGCCTTCTTCCTCTAGAGGAAAAGGCAAAGCCATTCCCTATTCCCGTAAAAGGGGCAGATGATCTCAGTGACTGCTTACTTTATGACATGTAGATGACTCATGATATACATTTATTATATTTTTTGTTGATATTTTGACTCTTGAGAGTTGAGACTCAGATAAGACTCAAGATTCAGGATTTGATTCAATATTTTGATATGTGATGTAGCACTAGACTTCATATACATATTATGTATTAACTTTCTTTACATGTTTATGTGGAAATGTATTTATTTGATGTTGTGGATATTCTAGATGCTAAAAAAAATAAGAAAATAATATATTTGTGTTTTTTTAATTTTGCTAACTTTTTTGCCGACTTTTTCAAAAAACTCCAGACTTTAACAAGTTTTTCAACTTTTGGACCCTTGCCAATTTAATCCCGACTTCGACTTTTTCCACATTGAGTGACATGTCAGGGGACGTGGTAGGTGGCCATGTGGCCCAATAGGAGCTCGTCAAGTGGTAGCGCATTTGGGAGCCAAGTGGTCCAATGATGAGGCGCAATGTGGGCCAATAGTTATGTGCCACACGGCATGTATTTAATGATCAAAATTTTTGTTAGCAAACCGTCCGACCGGATGAGATTCGATCTTGAATCCTCAACCTTGCAAGCACAACTTATTGTTACACCACCGTTTGTTTCTCATTATTGCTCTCGGCGCCAAATTTATTTATGGTGATATGGCTCGTTATATGACATAAGAAAGGTGAAGCCCTCCATGGTCTGTGGCTCCGCCATACTTATCACCTTTGCCATACCTATTGAACCTTCAACAAACATATCAACAAATCTTGTGGCATATCTTATGTGGTGGGTTCAATAAAATGTGGCAGCGTAACATATATGGAGTGGATATGGCATATAATGGATTGGTGGCATGAATGATGGTGTAAAAAAACCTTGATATGGTGGATTTAAAACAAAACGAGGCCACGTATAACATATTTTAGATATGGTTTGTTTTGAACCATATCATATGGTGGGGTTTTTGATATGGTTGTTAACCATAAATCTGATTTTTTTATGGGCCTTTATATGTAGCATGATTTTAAATATGCCACATTATAGTTTGGTTTGGCCACAATTTATTATTGTAACCAAAGTTTTTTAAGTGGTTATTTTTGGCTTAGCCCAAACATTATATATGTGTAATGTTATGTCAAGGTCAAACACACAAGTGAGAGATCAATAGTGTGAGGCTTGGCATTTTGAAGAATTGTTAGAGATTTGTAAGGAGAGTTTAGTCCAAGAGCTTATGCTCTAGCAAAGTTATAATTGTTGTAAGAAGGAGGGTTGAAGACCTCTTGGAAACAGACTCTGGAGCAAATTTTTAAAGGAGTTCTTGGAATGTTGTTGCAAATCTGATAGTGGGAATGTTAGAAAATTATATATTATAGAGCAATGGAACACATAAAATATTGTAGAAATATAAACATAGAAAACGCATAAAACAAGAGAGACACAGATATACGTGGTTCACCCAGTTTGGGCTACATCCACGGAGTAACAGCCAGTCTTTCTTTTATTATATTATCCAGCAAACTGAAGAGATACAACCTATAACAGATCCGCTGTAACACCCTCTTCACTCTCAATCTCCTCTCTCTTCCTCACTCAGAATATAGATCGACATAGACACAATACAATTCCCTCATATATAGCGAGCGGTTGCCTTCTAGGGCAAAAAACCCTAAATTAAACATAACTTCTACCATTAGATCTCCGCCTAATGAACGGCCAAGATTGCTACGAAATTACAACATTTGACAATGCAATTGTATATCTATTCTTCGCTTCGGGGGCGCTGCCCCCGAAATCCCCCTCCAGGGGGGGGCTTCCCCCCCTGCAGCGAATATTTTACGGGCGGTGTTACTGCCCCATTTCGAACTGGGGTCCAATGCGGCAGTACCTTTGAATACATAAGATAATCAGGCTCCACACCCAACAGGGAATTTGTATGTAGTGAACTGGTTTTATGCAGGAGATAGGCAGACCAATGACATAGAAGAAACTTTGAAGGCTTGTTGTGGGAGTTTTAGAAGGCCTTTTTGAGTGCCGTCAGTTTCTACGAATTCCTGAGGTTGAGCAGAATATAGCAGGACTAGTCGGGAGTAGTTTTGATGTACATTTGATGTATTTTGATGGCTATTAAGAATTAATAAAGAGGCCTCCCTATTGAAGACTGGGTCCGAAGATGTAGGCTTTGAGATAGGCGAACTACGTTATCATTTTCTTGTGTCGTTTTTCATTGTGTGTTTTGCTGTTGCCTTTCATTTTGCTGCAAATTGTCTACAAGTTTCACATTTCATTTAATTTGAGCTTTTTAATGGTGATTTTAAAAACATGCCAAAACACCTTTAAAAGTTTGATAAACCAAGTATCAATTTAACTATCGTGATTCAAATCATTCACTGATGCAGATTGGGCAGGGAGCTCCACAAATAGGAAGAGCACATTGGGATGCACATTTAGTGTTGGTCAACAACTGTTTCTTGGTTCAGTCGGAAGCAGAGATCATTTGCATTGAGCTTAGCCTAGGTAGATTGCATGGCTTCTAACTTGGCAGGGTGCGAAGCTATTTGGTTGAGAAAGCTTCTCATGGGTTTTTTTGGGATAGAGATGGAGCCCACCGTGATCCACTGTGATAATCAGAGTTGCATCAAGCACTCTGAGAATCCAGTGTTTCATGATTGCTCAAAGCACATTGACATACGTTATCATCACATCAGGTATATTGTCTAGAAAGGTATAGTTACACTCTAGTACATACCAACAAAGGAGTAGACAACATACATTGTGACTAAGGCTTTGTTTGCGACCAGGTTTGTTTACCTCAAAGAGAAGTTGGGTGTGGTGCAGAACACTTTCCTCTCTAAGAGGGAGTGTTGATTGGAGTAGACAAGTAAGGGTTATGCTTTCCTAAGTGCTAAGGCTAGCAAAGGGACCCACAAGACAACCACTTTAGAAGAATATTAATTTATTTAACTATTTCCTAAAGTTGGACTTAGGAAAAATAAAAAATTCCTAAGTTAGCTTATGATTTAATCATAGCCCTTCATCACGATTTAATCTCAACCATTGAGATAAATGTTAGTGTTGAGGTCAAAATTATAAGAGGAGATAAAGCGAGTAAGTGACAAGTCAATTGAGCACAAGCAACGGGTCAGATCAACGAGAAGAAATGTCTAGGGTTCAACATCTAGAAGGAAGAGATCGAGTGAAGGCTGAATTGCCTCACTTAGACAACATTTGCACAGTCTCCAGTTCGCACGTGAGCATAAGGAGAGATCTATGATTGCGCGTGTGCACAGATAGGCAAATTTGTGTGATTCTTTCAGCAGATCAAGTGCACAAAAGAAGATCGAGTTATCTTGGAGGTTGATCAATAGTTTTCTTGTGGTGAAAGGGAATTTCTCCCTTGCTGTAATTTTCTGAAGAAAACCCTTATGCTAAAAATAATATAAAGACACACAAAGTTGCAGGTTTTCCCCAAAGTTGCGGTTTCTTGGTATATCTTGTGTTCTTTGTGTTGAATGCGTTTGTCTTCAGATTTATTATTTATTTTCCACTGTGCATGCTAAGTTAGAAAACTCAGTGTATTTGCAATTTAAGTTTCTATTGCAACAATTGTTTGTATTTTTGGTTTTACACTCAGAAATTGTGAATCAGTTATTGGGTTTTAAGGAAATCTAGCATGAATCGATTGAGTCATTAGTTTTGTGGCCTTCCTGGGTGCTGCTTTCTTAGACTTTGTTGTCGACCAACTTATAGATGTGGATAGGGAAGAATTAGAGCATTAGGAAAGAAGCATCCATTGCGAGAGAGGAGAGATGACCCACCTTATTCGATAAAAGTAGACTACCCATCTATCTGGAGAAGCTAGAATCACAGGAGGGGAAACTTATTTAAGAAGCAACGACCACCATCCATGTGGGTATTTTCTATATCTCATATGTCGATTCGAGATGGTGTGAAGATGAGCTCAACGATCTCTAACAATAATCAAGTTTAGCACTTCCAAGAGATGATTGGTGCTTTTTATTTGGTCCTCTTATTTTTCATTGTAGATTGTATTTGAAAGTTTGGATAACAAAAGGTTAGGAGTCAATTCTGTACTGCATTCAAGGATGGTCCAACCTGCAGACATGGGCTGATTTTCTTCTACTTTGTTGTGCTATCATCGAGCTATGGTTGTTGAAGCTTGAGTTGTTCGAGTTGTGTTGGATATTGTTCTTGTTTTGATGGTCTTCAATCGAGATCGACGATTTGAGTCTCCTCAAGTGAACTCTTTGTGCATCCTAGCTTTAAGAAGCCCCATGGTTTGAATTCATTTAGTTGTGTATCAGATCCTCATTTGTGAGGCAGATGCTGTGCCATTGAAGAGTACTAAGGAGAGGATCTTTGTTGGATATAGTTTGGTTGTCTATTTGTAAGTGTGATTATTCTATGTTTAAATACTACTCTATAAGAGTGTTTCTTAAGGGCTTCATAATGTTATATTGAAAACTGATCCCGGTGTTGGCGTTCCTTCTCAGCCTTTTGTTTCTTGGCCTAACTAGTATTATCTTTTTACCATATGTAATGCCACACGTTCTTAGGTTCTTGTCTGAGTCCAACCTCATGACCCTTAGCTAAGATTGTTCAGATTGGTCACAACATGCATGCATCAATTTAATTGTTGCTGTATCTTCCAGTCGCCACCTACAATTTTGCGGGCATTTTCTTTGTTGTTTCCTTTTGGTGTGGGTTCATGTTTGGAAGGGAATCTACAAGGAAGGAGCTTAGAAACAAAATATAAGAGCTCAAAAATATCGTTGAGGATTGGCAGAATCCATGAATTGCTTAAACAATAATTCAGGATTGTGTGCCAAAGTGATGCAATTTGAAGAGAATTTGGTGTGCAACGGCTGATTGAACTTGGTTATCTAGGACTCTTTTGTGTTCTTTGTAGTAATAGACTGCCAAATTTTGAACTCATTTCGATTTTTACTGAGTTTACAATCAAACTTAATGTCATTTTGACACATTTAATTCAGCCTACTATCTTAGGTGTATGGATGCTAGCTAGATAGGTTTTGAATGATCTACAACCTAACATTGCGTTGAAGGTTTTGAATTGAAAAGTTTAGCCAAATGTACAACAGGAGCTGGAACCCATGTTGATAGTATAGTCTGATTTACAACTTCACAATTTTATGCACTTGAAAACCCTAGCAGGAAGCCAACTTAAAGCATTTGTTGATGTTGTACTTGAGATTGAAGTTGATTTCCTAGTGATGCATGAATGTCAATGCTCTTCTTCAATTCAGATTGACCGTTTCTACATGTGGTTGAGAAACCAAAGAAAGAACAAGTACTCCATATGTAATTGTAAAATAACAAAGAAACTCTAGTTAGCTTATTAGTGAGGTGTTAGGAGCTTGAAATATTTGTGTGCATGTTGGTCATAACTCACAACAAACTTGATTTTTTAGAGTTCTCTAGTGCTCATTGTATGGAGCAAGGATAAAGGTCCCTAGCTATCCATTTATGGCGAAGGTGTTGATTCATACTTGAGAGGATTTTTTCATTGTTTTGTTCATAATACAACACTTATGTGCAGTTGCAACTATTTAGCATTGGGAGCTATCCATCTTTTACTTGTTGAATTTTTATTGTAAGTGGGTGCATTTTTGGTTGAAGCTAACACCTTTTTCTTTCAAAGTTGACTACAAGTGTTTTTTGTGTTTTAAGAAAATGGCCAAAATTGAGAGACTATTAGAGTTATTGAATACTTTGATACTATTTGCTACTGATGACACAGTGAAAATCAACAAAGCCACTCTTGCTGATATTAAAATCTATTTACGTCATGCACAAGAAATGATTGAGTTTCTCCAACTTGAGTCATGGCTACAACAAGATGAGTTGTAGCAGAAGAGTCATAATTCTGAACTTGTTCTTGTTCATAACAACTCCCTTTGTGTGTCTGAAGTTGATTCTCATCAGCGATCAGAAATTTATGAGAATAACAAGGCCATTTCAGGAGCATATTTGCATAAAGATGTAGAGGTTCAACTTGCACTTCCTAAGTCCATTATTAGACCTTGGGAAGAAGTTGTTAACAATAGGAACATTGGTCTTGGAATGACAAGGAGGTGTCCTTTCATATCCTGGACTATTCCAAAGCCATCTAGTTTCATATTGTTGGGTTTCTTCAGGATGATTCATCTTCACTTGCTTATGTTCCACAACCACATCATATATTTGGATGCCAATATTGTGATCGAGTTGGCCATGTGAAAGATCAATGTTTTGATCTTCACCCTGGTGAGCATTGTGGTAAGCACACTCATCATTCAGACAAATGTTCTAGAAAAAAGACTCCTGCAAGAACAAAGAATCACTTTGGATGGATCGCTTCTTGGCAATGGTCTTCAATAGCGAAGAAGATATATTTGTTATACCATAGAATTTGTTCTCGAGTATTGACTCGTCTTGCAGTGGAGATTTCTTCATCTTCTCACCTTGTATCTAATAGAGGGGGTATTGATGGTCAATTACTTGTTTCGAAGATTTATCAAGTGAGCCTGAGCCACAACCTGAACCAAAGCCATTTGCTAGAGCTTAGAGCCAGAGTCAACCATAGCCAAATTTAGAGTTATAGCTAGAGACAGATTTATGCTTCATGAGCATGTTTTTGGTTGGTGGCCTGCCTTAAACCACCACCTGCAGAAGACTTCAGTTTCTACTATATCAGTTGCGGTCATCTTCAAACTGACATTAGTTTGTGGTCATCTTCAAACCATTATCAGGGAGTACTTCCACCAATAGAAGACTTTAGCTTCTAGCTAGATTTGGAATTCTTCTAGGAACTAATTTGAGTTTTAGTTCTAGAGTTGTTGGTCAACCTTAAACCACCACCAATAGAGACCTCGAGTTCTCTCGAGTCCCACCTCATTTGTTTTGTGGTCTTCGTTAAACCATCGTTCCAGAGAGCACATTCAACCACTTTTACATTTTTTTTTGGTTGGTGGCCTGCCCTAAACCACCACCTGCAGAAGACTTTGGTTTATGCTACATGAGTTTGCAGTCATCTTGAAACCAACGTCAGTTTGTGGTCAACTTCAAACATTATTAGGGAGCACTTCCACCAACAAAAGACTCCAACTTCTAGCCAAATTTGGAATTGTTCCAGGGATTGCTTCGAACTTTAGTTCCAAAGTTGGTGGTTAGCCTTGAACCACCATCTGGCATTAGTAGAGACCTTGAGTTCTCCCACCTCATTTGGTTTGTCGTCTTCCTTAAACAACCATTTCATAGAGCACATTCAACCATTGGCTGCCATGCATTTTTTGCACTTTATCTCTCTTCTTAGACTCATATACACACCCTTTTGGATTAAGGGGAGGAATGTTGGATACCTAATCTTTTAGAGTTATGGTGTGGAATGTGGACAATTACAAGAAGTCCAAGAAACCTTGCAAGTTAAATCCAATGGTCAAAATATTGTATTTATATGTATGTTATATTAAATGAAATGCAAGTCACGCTTATTCTTTCATTCTAGTTCCATATTCCAACACCTATAATGTTAAAATTGGCAACTAGGGCCAAACTCCATGTGGGTCATCTTATTTATGGCAGCTGATATTTTTCTTGGATCCCTCTCATTGAGAGGTGTAGGATTGATCTAAAGATCATTCGATTCCGATAAGTATTCATAGAGTTATGAATTTATTTGTGTTATGGACAATTCGTCAAGGTCAGTCAGCAACCAAATTGCCCCCACTTGTGCTCAATGTTTTAGTATAAAAAGAGGTGGCTTGCAAGTCATTTGCACACACACTTCTTGGGATCTCTTCCTCTCCACTTGTCTTTGGGTTTTGGTGGGAGGAGAGAACCTAAGAGACAAAGCTGCCCTAATGGAGAAGGCTCTACGCTATCATAGGAGATGCCCTAGAAGGCTCTACGCTGTCATGGAGGACAGCCCTTATCTTAGCCACAAAGAAGCCCTAACGCTGCCCTTGGAGAAGGTATACGTAGTCAAGAAGGGCAACAATGTAAGCCCTTAACGCAACCTAGAAAAGGGGTCTCTACCCTAGGTGGATGCCCTAGAACCTTAACACAGTCCATGGAAGAATGGAAGTTCTGAAATTTCCCTAACTGCAGCAAGAGAGGGAGGCTCTAAGACAGCGTGGAGGAGGCATGAGTTCCTCAATGGAGGCCGAGTTGATTGTTGGAGTAGTAACTTGTTTTTGGGTCACTTTGGTGGAGGCCTAGAGGCTGTCTTGGATGCTGCAGATTGCTCTTGAGGGCCGAAGGCATAAGGACCTGTTTCGTGGGGTTAGAACCCTTGGAAAGGGCTACCGCAACAAGGGATAGGCTTGCTATAGCAAGCCGCAATCTCTTATACACCTACAAGTCTACGTTAAGGCTAACAAGGAGGGCGTAAGGGCTAGTTGTGACTGCTGGGGTATAATAAGCCAACGTGTGGTTTAGGAATGTTGGACAAGGGTGATCATAGCCTTGGGACAGAGGTTGTGAAGGCTGTCCAAACAACTGTTAGAATACCCTTACCAGTCTAGCAATGTGGCAACCTAACAATGCACTGATGTAAGTGCATTAGCAAGATATAACAAGGTGTGACAACGTTGTAATAAGGGTGCAGCATAGTGATGATGAATGTTGCAATGAGGTGCAACATGAGGTACAGTAGTATGATGTATTGCAACAACAACAAGAAGTTCATGGTGTTGCAATAGTATGGTACATGGGACAACAGTAGGGTACTTGGTGCAGCAAGTACACAAAGTTGCAATGGTGTAGAAAGCACATGGGTGACAACATGGTGCAGTAGTGGCACAAGGTACAACAATGATGCTAAACACTGGGACAACAGTGCAGCAGTATGATGTGTACAACATGGTCATAAGGTCTAGCATTGTGATGATGGGTGCAGCGTGGTGCAACATGATGACGAGATGCAACACGATGATAGGTGAAGGAGTCACCTTGGAGAATCTGTTGAAGCAACATGTCTTCAACTGATCTCATCTTCTTAGAGATGATCTATGTTCTTATCTAGATAAGTCAAAGTCTTGACTTCTGTTGTAAATGTACTATCTCTCTCTCTCTCTCTCTCTCTCTACTGAACTATTGAAGAACATATAAGAAGAATTGATCAAGGGTTTCCCCACATTGGGGTTTGTCCCTGGCTAGCACCACATCTTGTGTTCTCTTGTCTTGGCTTGTCTTCTGTTATTTATGTTTATGTTCTATTTGCAGTTTACTTTAATGCTGATGTGATTGCTAATCTGGAAAAGATACTGAGCTAACTATGAAAATTGAAATAAATTGCTCTAAGCATAGAACATACCTAAAACTAACATATAATCCATGTCATTTTTCTAAATTAATTGTCACTACCTTATAATCCTCATTTGACTTATTAAACTCAATCTTTGAATGCATGTGTGAAATTGGTAGAAGAGTCAACTCAGCTAGTTATTGAAGCATTGGAGTAAGTACACTCATGTAGGATGTGAGTGAGAGAGTCAGTTCACTTAGTTATGATGGCATTGGTTGAGTACAATCATCTTTGGGATGAGTGAGAATCAAGCAAGCATGGGGGCAGAAGGAAAAGAAAAATTCTATTAGAGGAGGTTGGGAAGGTTTTTTATAGACAACAAGGAGTGAAAAGAAGCAGAGTTTAGTGTTGGGAAAGGCAGGAAGCCATGACTATATGCTGAAGACAACTTGTTGAGGCTGGTAATTATGCTAAAAGCTTGGTTGGTATGTGTGTGAGTAGTTCTCATTGAAAATAATCTAAGAGCATGTGTAAAGGCTGTTGTGAATGCTCTTGCAACAATTGGATTTCCTAGAGCACCGAACTAAGAAATTACTGACTGGTTTTATGCTAGAGCCTTGGAGGTGCTAGAGATTGTTTGAGGGATTGTGGTGTAGAGAAGAAAATCTCATCCCTTGGGTTGTGCAGATTGATAGAGAATAGAGTTGGGTAGTTTGAATTGTTGTAGGAGTTGCATCACTTTACTTTTATTGGTTATTGGGCTATATGAGTGGACTGAAGACACCCATATGAGTTTCTCATCCCTTTGGGCCCATAACCTTAGCTCAGGGGTGATTTGCTGCCGAGAGAATCAGAGCAAAAGAGTCTATGGTTGGGTGAAATGCTTGACATCAGTGGCTGATTATGTAAACCATTATAAAGATAAGTGGTCTGGTCACTATGTTATTTACTATGTTAATGCTATGTTTGATTTACATTATGTATGATTAAACACTGTTGTGCATGTTTAATTTCTTTGCATTCATGTTTTTAAGAATTAAGTTAATTGCACACATGTATGTATTTATGCTGCACATATTTCCATGTTTTAAACGGTATTAGTGTTATAGGTGAGTTGAATTGACAATAATGTGGTTCAAATGGGGATATGGGTGTGTTACAGCTGGACCCCTCTGTGATTGAATCAACAAGCAAAATTCAATTTTTTTGTTAATTAAAAAAAAAACATAACTCCTATACCATATCGATGTCTTGCCTTGGAGGACACTCATTTTTCCTCATACAGTTTGACCAAAGATGCTGGCAATTAATGGTGTAAAAATTATCTTTCGGTTTAATCTTTTTACTTAAATTTTTAATGTTTTCATTAAGTGTTTCAAGATGTTTGAGAATGGTTCCAACCCCATTGAACTTCATATGGAGAATGTACAATTTCATATCCCATTTGAAATTTCGTAGACTTAATACTTTTCAAGATTTTAGGATTGGTAGGATTGCAACATCTTCAGTTGATTCTATCACGAATGAGTTATGGGATTGGCAATTAATCAAGAGCCCCAAGCCCTTGATGTACCTTGATGTTGGTGGTATTGATTGTTGAACTCCTCTATCATGGCCTTAGGAAAAATGCACCCTTCACTCAAACCAAAATCACCGATTAGGCATTGTAATGCCCCCAGCCTCCGACTGAGCACATTACTACCTTCACAACCCCAACTTCCAAAATTTTCCTTTAATTCCAGATCTTAAATACTCTGATACCATGGATAAGTATGCCCAGTTAGGCTATCCCACTACCTTCGAGGGGCTTCCAACATAGACTAACCGGGGAATCACAAAGGCCTGTGACTTCCAGGAGTTAATACTACCCTCAAGAGTCTCTAGGTACCTGTCAAGCCTCACACCAAGGAAACTTATTCCCATACCTAGATCCACAGGTCAATAGTAGCATAGGGTCACCATCCCTCTCCCAACATGTACATTAGTTAGAGTGGTAAGAATGACAACCGGTATGAGAAGAATGATGGGGGTTACACTAAATTTTCATTTTTTATATTTATGTGCCCTTTTTGACAAGTGGCACCTTAAGAAGCCCCTTTTCCCAATTTTTGGATACTTAGGATGAAATCACAACTTTAAGCTTTTAAGATAATATTTGGCTTATTCCCTTAGTTTAAGTCCATCACTTAGTGCTTATCCCCCTTTCCCATTCATGGAGTCTTAGTCCCCCATAGTCTGTCGTTTGATTCTATTTGCAGCAAAAATATATTTTTATTAATATCAACGTGATTACATATTTACATAGCTAGGCTTATTGTCCTTTTGCACATAGGCTCATCAGACCTAAAACCACACGTGCATTTTATCCTGAAAACATCATGTACATAGGCAAGCAGGTCTATGGCTCACCAGCCTATTCATAATATTACAATATACATAGGGGTCATCCTGGGAGTGTTACATTCCCCTCCCCCTTATTTATGCACTATAATGGGTGCATTATATACACATGTATGCTTAAAATTGATTGGAAAGGTGAGGGTATTCCTCCTCATAATATTTTCATGCTCTTATATAGCATCCTTAGGACTATAGTAGGTCCATGACACCTTTACCAAGGTGATGGCTCAATTTTGGAGCACTTTGATCTTCCTGTCCAATATGCCTATTGGTTGAACCTGGAAGTCTCCCTTGGGCTCCACCCGAATCATATTCCAATCAATTACATTGTTAATATCAGACACATATATTTTAAGTAAAGAAACATGAAACACATCACAAATATACATGGATGCAAGCAATACAAACCTCTATGCAACAAAGCCAATCCTTTCTAGGATATCAAATGGCCCACAAAATCTTGTTGCCAACTTTGAGTGGCTTCCCAATTTAAATGAATTCTCTGTGGCCTTTACTTTCATGAATGCTTGATCACCAACTCCGAATTCCCTTTTTATCTTTCCCTTATCTGCATAGCTTTTCTGCCTATCCTGTGCAACCTTCAAGGCTTTTTAAATTTTCACCACTTGCTCTTCCATTTTCCAGAGCAAATTTAGCCCAATAACAACCCTAATCCACTAGATTATCTCGACTCACAGGCGTATTGCACTTTCTTCCATACAAAGCCTTAAATTGGCTCATTTTTAGAGATGCTTGATACCCATTATTATATCTAATTTCTACCATGTGCAAATATTCTTCCCATTTTGATGGTTTGTCCATCACATTCTCAACATTTCTTCCATCATTTGATTGACCCTCTCTGTATGCCCCTCTGACTTTGGGTGATATGTTGTATTGAAGTTCAAATTGGTCCCAAATCCTTTAAATAAGCCTGTCCAAAAATTTAATGTGAATTTGGGATCTTAGTTTGAAATAATTGCCTTAGGCACTCCATGTAACTAGACAATTTTCTTCATATATATTTCAATAATATTTGCTACCTTGTATGTTGATCTCATTTGAATAAAGTGGGAAGCCTTAGTAAGCTTATCCACAACCACCATGATGGAATTATGCTGCTTCATATTCCTGGGAAATTTGTGAATAAAATCAATAGAAACAATTTCCTACTTCTACTTAGGAATGGTTATTGGTTGTAGCAATCCAGTTGGATTCCTACGCTCAACCTTCACTTTTTGGCATTCTAAACACTTGACTATATAAATCAGCGACCTCTCTTTTCATACTTGGCCAAAAGTATTGATTCTTGACACCAAAACCTGTCATATGGTACTCTGGATGTCCAGCATAAGATAAGTTGTGCGTCTCATTTAGCACTATATTTTTTAGCCATTGAGAATTTGGCACATAAATTCTGCCTTTGTACATGAGGATTCCATTATCTTTCAACTCATAATCTCTATTTTGTGGCTGTAAATTACCTTGCTGTAGCTTTTTTAATTTGCATATAACGTTGATATGAAATTGCAATTTCTAAAATTCTGATTTTTAAATTAGATTTACATACACTTATGGCTATAGCATGCACTCTTCTATTAAGTGAATCAGCCACACTGTTCTCGTTGGCTTTTATGCACTTGATTTTGAAGTCATATTCAGCTAGAAATTCCAACCATCTAATTTGTCAAGCATTTAAAGTTGTTTGTCCAAACAAATGCTTCCAACCACTATGGTGATTGCCAATTCCAAGTCATGATTGGCATATTTCCTCTCATAGTTTTTCAGCTTTCTTTACTCATAACATATCACATGCCCATTCTTTATGAGGACTCCTCCAGGTCCTTCCTTATATGCATCAGTGCACTTAGTAAAATTTTTGTTTGGATCATCTATTCTTAAAATTGATGACCAAACCCTAATAATGTGATTAATTCGAAAGACATATACCTACATTATGGATCACAAAAGTCTTAGATCTAACATTGATGCATTTGTTAACAACATTTTGAAATGTTGAAAAGCCTCTTCATATTTATGAGAACACTCAAATTTCACACCCTTCTTTTGCAAAGAAGTGACTTGATGCACTATTCTTGAGAACCCCTCAATAAATCTTCTATAGTAACCTGCCTAGTCCCATAAAGGATCTGGCCTCTGTAATATTCTTTTTGTGCTAGCCACTCACCGATTTCTTTAATTTTCTGTAGGTCCATAGCTATGCATTTCTTTGGCATGATATGACCTAGATAATGAATCTGCTTATGATAAAATGAGCACTTGTTCAGCTTGGCACAAAGCTGAAGTTCCCTCAACACTTGTAATGCCATTCTCAAGTAATGCTCATGTTTTTTTTCAGGCATTGAATATATAAGTATGTTATCCAAAAATACTATGACAAACTTATCCAATTAATTTCTGAACATGCCACTCGTAAGACATATAAAGACCACTGGTGCATTGGATAGCCCAAATGGCACCATCACAAACTTATAATGGCCATATCTAATTTCAAGAGTTGTCTCGTTGATGTCCTCATCCTTAATTCTTACTTCATGATATCCATACCTCAAATCAATCTTGGAGAAGACTTTAGCTCTTCTCAGCGAATTAAACAAGTCATTTATCTTTGGAAAGGATATTTGTTCTTCATTTTCACCTTATTTAATTGCTTGAGGTCTATGCACAACCTTAGTATACCATCCTTCTTTTTGACAAAGAGCAATGGGGTACCCCAAGGTGACACACTTGGGTGTATGTATCCCTTCTTCAAAAGCTCCTTAAGCTACAATTGCAATTCTTTAAGCTCTGGTGTGCTCATTGTGTATGGTGTCTTGGACACTGGGACAGATCTAGGTACCAAATCTATGGAAAAATCAATATCCTTTTTAGGTGGTAATCTGAGGATTTCAACAAACACATCCTCAAATTCTTTAACCATTGGATGAACTTCAATGCTTGGCACCTTGTCATTAGCTACCTCCTCCATGTGAGCTGCATAAATTTGGCACCCTTTTCTAACACCCTTCTTAAGCTTCATGGCTGCTATATCATTGATAGAAATTGGCTTTGGAATTACCCACACTTGTTTTTTGTTGCCCCTCTTCATTAAGGAAAGTGAATGCCTTGTTTTAGCAGTCTAGGACAACATATTGCTTGTCCAACCAATCCATATCAATTAGACAGTCAATGGAGCCTAAAGGTATAATGTTTACATTTTGCTTTTGTGCACAAGGCATTCATGTCAATCTGACATTTTCTCATTACCTCATTTATCCTTCTTTTAGCCCCTGTAGTTAGATGAACCAACCAAGTCTTGCTATGCTTGGTTCTCTTCAAAGGCCATCTTTCAACAAGATTAAGGTCAGTATGACTATGACTAGCTCCAAAATCAATTAAAATGGCAATGAGATGATTATTTATCTTATGTTCAACTTCAGTCATATGAGCTTGATGATCATCCTTCTTGTTGTCCAATGCTGCATAAATTCTGGACATGCTTCTACCCATGTTCCCCACTGTATTAGCTCATTGAATGTTGAAAATAGTCCTCACTTTGTCTCCTTTGTGAGGGCAGTTGCCGTACATATGATCCCCTTCACAGCCCCAACATGTGATGGGTTGATATCTTGTCCTTTTTCCCAATGATTTCGATTTCCTTGGGTGACTTTGGGCTGGTTGGCTGGTTGAGTTTGTTGATTTGCTTGAGAGCTGCTCTTGAAAAATGAAGGTTTGTCTTCTTCCTTTGCTCCATCTCGGCCCTCTTCTTGTTATCCTAAGCTTTCTAGAAGGTTGACATTATTTTTATTTTGCTCATAGAGTTACTTTGCCTTCCTTCTGACTTCCTCCAGGGTTTCGGGTTCACCAAATTTGATTTTATCGTTGTAAAATGATGGTAAACCACTTAGAAATGTTTGTATTTTTGACCTCTTCATCTTTAATAAATCCAACTACCTCAATAGTTCAAGGAATTTCCTTTCATACTTCTCCATTGTCATGTTCCCAAGCTTGAGTTCAAAGAACTCTTGCATTTCCTTGTCATAGTAGTGTTCAGACAAATATTTCTTTTGGAAGTACCTCTTTGAACTACTTCCATGAGATTCTCTTGTCATCCAATTGTTTGACTTGTTTGATCTGGTCCCACCATATTAATGCTTTGTCTTGCAAATGATAAATTGCAATTCTGGCTTCCAAATTGGATGAGTAATTATGTGATTGGAGATATTGCTTTATCCCCAACAAGCCATGTTCAGCTTGCTCACCCTTCTTATGGTCATCATCAAATGTGAGAGGCTTAATTTTCGTAAGCTCTCCTTGTAAGTTATCCAATTCAGACCTCCTTCTTTGGTGTTTGACTGCTGAAATGCTTGGGCTACTTTCAGATTTTGAAAGTACGTAATCCCTCCTTAGCTGATTGCCTTGGTGAGTGGTGTTGATGCCTACTAGCACTCCTAGAATGCCTTAAACTTTTAGCATCCTCCCTCTTAAGTTGAGATTTATATTACTCTGCATTCCTTGAATTTGATCCCTGATCTATCTGCTTCTGCAAAATGATCTAGGCTTCGCATTATCTGGGTATTAATATGTTTTTTCTCCTCTTGGGCCCTGACTGTCTCCATTTTGAGACTCCTCATCGTCTCCACCAACTCTCTGTTTTCTGCTTTGCCTTTTCCATGTCTATCTGATTTTGTTTTAGCGTTGCCCATGCTGACATTGGTTCCCGTGACTTCTTATCATAACTATAGGGCCTTTGAGGATCCTCCATTCTCCTGGTCCTCATCCTACCTTTGATTTGCTATGTCAATACTTATATTTAGCAGTGTGTATGGACAAACCTGTTACATAGAAATACAAAATCATGTTTATACAAAACTCTGCCTTTTTATGTTACCATGGACTTTCCTGCTCTTGTAGGCCACCAGAGGCCGCCTTTTGATTTCCTCAAAAAATGTATGGCTCAATTAAAAAATTTGTGCTTATAAATGGCTTCTCCTCTTCCATAGCTTTCATTGATTACTCACTTGTCCAAATCCGAGCTCTAGGATGAAAATTATGACTTGCTAAATTTGGCCTATTTTGTCCAATTTTCTCCTGTATACTACAACATCTTTTCTTCCAATTTCCTAAGAATTTATATGCCCAGATTTTAAATCTGCGCCAATGGTTGTAGTCCACCATCCAAGAGCTTTCCGTTGACTACTTCCATGCCCTATTCTAAGCTACAAGATGCAAGTTATGCCTCTTGAAAGTAAACGGGTGCTTGATTTATCCCCTTCACTGTTTCGGGTGTGACTTTCTCATATTGACTATGTTTTGCATTTGCAGTATCTGATTGGAAAGTTCCTTCTGGGCTCTCTCATTTGAGCTAGCTGGGGCCGTATGTGCTGCAAACACATAGGCTCCCTGGATTTCAGTGTCGAAAAATGTTGTTTAGGCCCTCAAAAATGGTCTGCATGTTTATAACCCAAAAATCCTGATAAAAATGGGAGAATATACTGAATTTTCAACTACTATAGCTCCCTGAAACAAGAGTCCAGCCTGTTCTCTTGTAAAGAAAATATTTAGTGAAATTGTTATAAAATAATTGTAAAGCATTTATTGTATGAAAGAGGCGTTTCTCACCTTAAATAATCAAATTATAAAATTTGTCCCCGCAATGAAAATAGACAATAAAAAATATTTAAAGAACAACGTGAAAAGTACAAAGAATTTTGGACATTTTGGCTATGAAAAGTCAGCCAATTATTGTTTCTAATACCCATAGGCTATACCCACTCCTGTATTTCTTGTAACATAGCTTTTATGTTATCCTTGACTTTTTCCTTTTTCAAAATTATGATTTTAACTGGAAACCTTTCTCTCCCCTTAAAATTTATCTTTGCAAGCTGATTTGTTCCATACATAATGTATGACGCACTAAGAAGTAAGAACCTTTTATTATAACCTGTAATTGGAAAATTTATTTTTCAGTGAGGAGCTGCATTTTTATGTCAGGATGGGACATGATTCCTTTTCTGTTGTGAAGATGGTAGCTTTTTAGAAAGTCTTGTGATTTTTCTTACACATGGTTAAGCCCTTTTTTTGGATTTCTTTGTGTGAGTTCCATTATTTTTTCTTCGGTAATTTGATTTAGCACTGGACGTTTAATGTTGGGGTCACAATTATTTAGCAAGGTTTTGGATATTTGACAATTAATTGCCGAATCACTTGTTTCTTTAATTTTGTGACAAGGATATGTAACTTTATTGAAAATTCTGTGTACTATAATATTTTTGTTATCATTGAAAATGCTTAATTGTTTTATCCTTTGTAGTGGAAGTCCTCTTTTCCATTGAATTCCCTATAGGGATTCAACTTCTCTCATCTGTTGGGTTAACTATCATCACCCATGTTGATTAAGGCTTTTCTGCTCAGTTTAGATTGGTTGTGGGTTATAGATTCTCTAGTCATTTGTCCTCACACTTCAGAGTGATGCGAACTAAATGAATGTAGTACCCACAATCATCAGGAGTTTGAGGGACCTAGCTATGAGTACTCTCAATGGTCGACACTAGGTGAGTTTTTTTGTGGAAATCACTGTTTACGGCTTTTAAATCAGCATGAATGTCCATAAACCCAACATGTGGCTAACTACATGATAATAAATCCATAATTTCTGCTAGCCCTTCACCCTCTAGTGCCTCTTTAATGTGATCTATGTCCTCCACTCTTTCTAGAGTGGGGAGGTTAGGTCCCTTCCAGCTGACTGCCCCGGGGTTTATTCCCCTTGCTTCCTCTCCTCGTGTGCCTCTTTAAATTGATATATGCCATCCACCCTTTCTAGAGGAGAGCTTCCTCTCCTCGTGTGCCTCTTTAAATTGATATATGCCCTCCACCCTTTCTAGAGGGGAGAGGTTAGATTCTTTCCGTTTGACTGTCCAGGAGTTTATTCCGCTTTCTTCCTCTCCTTGTTTGACAATGAAAATAGGAGCAACCATTGGCACTGCCTTCACAAGTCATTTCATAAGAGCCGTACCTGCTTCTAATGGGCAAGGATGAGAGAGGATTTTGTCTGGGATTGCCTCTCTGAAGTATTTTGTTACTAGTAAAAATGATGAAGGTTTAATAATCAATTTGGCAAGTGATGGAATTATTGTGTATGGGATTAAACCTTCTTTTCAGTGTTGCATTGGAGCACTCCAAGTTCTCCTGATCTTGCTCTGGAATCACTCCCAAGTGCTCCCAGGACTGCAAACACACGCACAAACACATGTACATAATGCTCCCACGACTGCGAACACACACACGCACATAATGCTCCTAGGGCTGGTTCACTTCCGGGATTCTTTTGGGAAGGGCTGTTCCTTGGCCACATTGCTCCTTGCATTTCTTCTGTTAAACAGTTGAATGGCATTTCAAAAGAATCATGTAGGGATTATCAAAACATTTTGCTATAGACATAAGATTTTTCTTATGCAAGAACAACAACCCAAAGAGCACAAACCAAAGCCTATGTAGTCTCCAGGGGTATTGTGATGATTTAAGAAGTAATGACAGATCTAGGACTGTATTATGTGTTTGGTTTTTATCATATACATTATTGTACTTGTGATTATATAGGAGAGTTCCATGATGAGCTCAAGGAAGCAGGTTTCTTTATTTAAAAATATTTTTGCTTGGCACAGTAATGGCTTGATTATATCTCTTTCATTTTTAGCAGTTATATTCCTTTTTGAAAACAGAATATAGGATCTCCACCCAAGTCCACAATAGGGCACAATCAGACATCTGTATACGTGCATGGATATACATACGCAGGCAAAATTTGCTTTTGCATATAATGCCTTCTTCGATACAAAATTCCGTTGAATTTGACATTTAATGTGTCCTTAGTCACATCAGACTGTTCAGACTTCACAAAATTGGTTTTTCTATACTAAAAGAATGAGAGAGAGGCTGCTAAATTGGAGAACTCAAAAAATTGTTGTATCTCTTGACAGGTCAAAGCCTAGTTTGGCAGCTTGTGTAGCATGCATGATGCCTTTCATGCTTGGGATATGTTTTCTTTGCCCAGCAATGGACTGCCTTTGGCACAAGGAACATTATTGTCCTAATTGTGAGCAAAAGGTAATTTACATTTTCAACCTCGAGTCTTATTACTGGTGCCATTTGCGGGCATTTCCGAGTGGCAAAGATGTCCTGAATTTTTACCCTCGTGTTTGTGATTGCAGGTTGCGGATTTTATGAAATCAGATCCTTGTGCAGTGGTAGATGTCCCGCATTGGATACAAGAAAGTTTTGCTCTACCGGCCTGATTGTGCTATATAGTCTCATGTGTCACTTGTTAGATATGTTTGTATTTGTTTTTCTTTCAGGAGATCTTGTAAATGTCCCTTTCATACTCATTTGAATTCTGCAACTTATGTAATTTTAAGTAATTTTCTTATCGACAATAATCAAATAAGTATTGCATGTCGAATGTCCAGTTAGGCATTTGGTATGCTGTGATGCCAATTGGAGTTACGAATGCGTACCTACATGTTTGCAAGATGAAAGATGCAACTGGATTCTATTACCATGATTATAAGATATACTTTATATAGTAGGGTTTGTTGCAAAACTTGATTACTCTTCTTTAGGTTGAATTTTCTCTGTGAAGCACATATTTATTACGAGCAAACAATTGTGGACATAAGACTGATTTTTTTCCTACAGGACTACAGGAAAAACAATTTGTATCTCAAAATTCAGTAATAAAAATAGCAAAAATACAGTTGAAAAGGTTCAGTCCCAAAAAGCATCAAGATAACACAGCAAAAGTTAAAACCTACTGTCTTCAAGGTCTCTTCTACAATCCGATGATTCTCTTTAAACAAAGCATGTTAAAGTATACTAGGAATTTTCTGTAACAGCACATGTTATGAGCTGGAAAATGTAGACAGCAAAGCCTCAATGAATCACTGTACATATATCTGTCTGATCTCGGATGTTTCTTCACCATCTCTCCTTCTGACAACCCTTAAAAGATCCAGCGTGTCTGCTACATGCCTGCCTGGATAATCTATGGTCTTCCTTATTGAGTTTCCTTCTAACATGGCATGCATTACTGGACTGAAACCCATCTTTCAATATATTCATTGATTGTATGTGTAGTGCCTCGCCATTTGGACTTGCATACTTCAAATTATATAATGTTTTATACGGTTTTGCTCAAAAACCGCTGTGGTGGAGTTCGCTGAACCGGATTATATTCATTTGACATTTATGACTATTCATGATACATTGTTATGTGAACAACTTTATAGCTATTTATAGATATGTGTAGTGCCTCGCCATTTTGGACTTACATACTTCAAATTATATAATGTTTTATATGGTTTTGGTCAACAATCGCTGTGCTGGAGTTCGCTGAACCGGATTGTATTCATTTGACATTTATGACTATTCATGATACATTGTTATGTGAACAACTTTATAGCTATGTATAGGTATGTTTCTTAGGTTGCTAGATAATTATAGAATTTAATGTGATTAATATTGCAATATGATTTATGTGGGGGGCACTGTTTTATTATGTTGTTGCTCATGTTAATAAATCTATTATGTTTTATTATTCTATGATGCATGTCGCTGTATTGGGAGTGTGTGTGGGGTTGTATTTGGGTTGTGCCTAGTAATTCACTAATTGTAGGTTCTAGATTTTCACTAATTGTAGGTTCTAGATTTTGTTTGGTCTGCTTGAGGTGGTAATAGTGAGAAAGTTATCACATATAACTATGCATTATCATGTATATAAATTAGTGTGATATTTTAATATGTTGTTTAGCAAGCCATAGTGTATAGCATGAAGGGGTTTTATTGCATGATGTTTGTATTTGACATGGTTGAACATGAAATTCAGATGATAGAACCTTATAGTTTGAAGGGCAGGGCATTATCATTGACCAGTGATTAGATCACTAGGAAGGATGGAGGTTCATAACCATCGATTTCTTTCTTCCTCCACTAACCTCAAAATCGAGGCACTTGACGAGGAGGTCCAACCCTCCATATTGATGTGATGGATTCCGAGATGCTTATTGCAAGTTGAGAGGATATCATGACCTCCCACCTGCTTACATATCCCACTAGACATAGGAGTATGTGCAAGGTTAAGAGTTGGTTATAACAAATAGGCCTACGAACTGATCATAATTTTTGAGCATAATTAAAACCTTTGTTATAATCAAATAACTTTGAATTTACCGAAAAATCAAATATTGATCAAACATGACCTTGTTCAAGGATCATAATTTTTGAGCATAATCAAAATCTTTGATTATAATCAAATAACTTTGAATTACGTTCAAGGCTTTATAAAAAATACTAAAATATGTCTACTTGCATAAAATTTCATTTAAAATTATGTTCTAAGACTACACATGAGGAGGTGCTTTGTACAACCCAATGTGAAAGAGAGGTGGAATTTCATGCTCAAAATAGAGTTGACACTAGCTATTTAAAAAAAAATTAACATAAGATATTATGGGTATATGTATATTTCATGATAATTGTTAGAATGTATATAGTTCATATTCTTTCTAGAACAAATAATTTTTTTTATAACTCAAATTTCTCACTTAGGTTCCCTATTGGGTTCCTCATTTTCAATTTTGGAGACAAACATGTTGCGGCAACAAAAAGAGATAGGGCAACATAGAAAAAACTGAATAGATGCGAGTTAAACCACTTGGAGCATAGATTGTTAGTAGTATTAAGGGGTTGGTGCTAAAGGGATATCAGAACTAAAACAAGAAGTGGGATTTTAGGGGATTGAAGAATGGAGAGGTGAAAGGATGAAAACGCTTGGCTGGAGTAGAGGAAGACAATAGCAAGTTTATCAAGCAGGGATTGGAAGAATGCTAATGGCCTTGCATATTTTGAATGCACCTTCTCACCTTCAAACACAATAGTGTATAATATAAAGGCTTGGTGGGGGAGAGAGGGGGGCGGTGGTGGCAGGTGGTTTTGTTGGGGTTGGTATCGTGTCTTTGTTGTTCTTTATCAAATATTACTATCAATGTGGAGTTGCAATATTATAAGGGGTTTATGGGGTTTCGCTGGTTCTATCTCTAGGAATGCATTTTGTATGGTTGTGGCTCTAATTTGTTAATGTATGATGTATTCGTTCACATTATAGATTTATGGAGTTAAGTCCCAATGTAGAATGTTTATTATCTTTCTCTTATATGGTGGTGATTCCTTTTATCGTTGTTATGATGTGGGGGGTAGGGCGGCGGGGAGGAGTGGGGTTTAGTTGGCATCAATATTGTTGTTGCTTTTTCTGGCACCTGTAGCACAAGTGCTTCAGGTGACATAGAAAGCTTCCTAGAGACAACCTTTGGGTTGATTGTAGACCAGTGCTTAGGACATCTTAAATAGAGGAGTGCTTTAGAAATTTATTAGTGAAGCTTTTTGTTGCACTCCAATTGTCACGTAGTTGGAAAAAGGGAATAAAAAGGGGGGCTTGGTTCAATAGGCTTTCATGAAGGTAAACTCGAGCCAATACATGGATCTGAATGTTCAAGGGGTAAATCGTGCCAACCTCAAAGACAAATGTCTGGTTCTGGTGACCGACACACAACAACATGCAACTTAATATTGACGTTGCAGTAAAGGTGAAGAGGAGGACAGACATGAGGGAAATAGATGCATAGGGATGATTGCAATACAAAATCCTAAGCAACGATTGTTCCGACATAAATATGGACGGGGGAGGAGGTGGAATGGTAGAAACAATGGCGCGCAAATTAAGGTTTCATGCTAGATATATCATGGACATGAGTAAATTTGGGCTCACACAGGTATTGCAAATTAATCAAATAACATAAGTAAATCTGTCTTGTACATAGGTACTGCAGGTTACAACTAACATAAGTAACTCTATCTTATACATAGATACCGTTTGCTATTTAGCAACTTAGATAAATCCATGAATCAGAGAGAAACCAACAACTTGATTACACTATTTCAAAGGGAGAAAAACATACGTGAAGTGATAAACAAAAGTGGAAACATACTGCACATTTCTCTTATGGGAATCAACATAATAGTTTCATTAATCCTCGAGTCCCAATCCCCAGTCCATTACATTCAACATGTAGATCGCTCTAGTCCCTCATGAACAATCAATTAGAACCAAAGTGGAACCACAAAATTTGGACCATTGCGGGTGCAAAATTTTGGAACCTGTATTAAGTGTTTCTTTGACTTATTTATATAGAGAAGGGGGGCTTTGAATCCACATTTACAAAATATCTCAGCCAAGGGCGAGCTTTCTGTTTGACTAGCTGCCTAGGCCTGCAATAACTCCGCTACCCAAACTGATTTCCTTAGATTTGATTATGTTCTTGGAAATATAGAAATTGCAAAATAAAAGAAATTACAGAAAAATATAAAAGAGGAAACTGAATGATGATGGAGGAAAAATATCGTCCTTCGATTCCTGTGAAGGCCCCTGATCATGCCACGTCTCTACCACAATGTGTCCCTCCTACTGCTTGGCCGGTTTCTGTCACTTTCACCATAACTGCTTAAATCGCTCGTTCTCCAGAGCAGGGAGTGGATCGACTGTGAGTTCCCTATTACAGAGTAGAAGTGGAGAATGTCTTGGCAGTCCTTTGCTGTGTATCTGAGTGGAGCCCCATGTCGAGCCATTAAGTCTTCTTGAGTCCCATACTTCCATTTACTCTCCGGAGATGTGCAGTGAAGCAATCGAATTCATTTATGAGGCGATTGTTGTCCTGGGTTTCTTGTTGCAAAGGCTTCCACAGGATCAGTCCACATCGATTTGCAACCGCTCCATACCTCTATTCAAAGTCTCATCTGCTGAGCCATTCGACTTTAAAGCACTGTACCACGCTATAGGGGGGTCGTTGTATCGAGATTTTTACGCTAAGAGGCGTTACAGAACAACGAGTCCTGATCTCCGTAGGCCCTCTTTGGTTTAGCCCCTTTTAGTATTTCTTCATCATAGAACCGGAGGCTATGACCGAGTGCTTAGCCCTAAGGTGCTAGGGCCTTTGGACTCTTGTCTGGGGGCCTTTTTTCCCTTTATAAGTGCTTTGTGCAGGGTTTCCTTAAGTCTTCACAACCGTGTGCCTTTTACTGGAGCTCCTTTCTCGGCGGATCATAATCGGGGTTTTTAGTTGGGACTTTTACATTGGAGCCACAACATGTTTGCGACCTCCTATTGTGATAGACTCTTAACGCTCGGCCCTTGGTTCCTCGACCCTTTATGAGATCGCAGGCGAGCCCCCCCTTATCGAAGCCCCCCAATCGGAGGTTTGCAATCGACTATTCCTTTTTGATGCACACCGCAACTGCCGATCGCCGTCACTCTCTGTGCCTAGCCCCTGGTTCTTTTAGCTTTTTATGTGATTGTGGCTCAGCCCCTGTATAAGAGCCCCTTTATTACACTTTCCCATGTGTGCACTGCGTCACAAAGTGTCGATAAGCCTCAACCTCTGATTTGTGATTGCCGATGTGATGTCATCACTACCACGTGTCACCTGGATATGCCCTCTTTGGACCCTTGAAAATGCCAGATCTGCATGCCACGTGTCCTCTGTACTGCCACATCACGCTGAAGTCAGCGCCACCGTGTCTTTACTGGATCCAATAATATTTTGCCACGTGGCCCTTTGGAGGAGAGAGAAAAATGTCAACTTTCCCCTGGTTTTGCATTGATTTCCTTTGTTAAATGTTTTTGGCCCTTTCCAGTGCTTCAACACTAACATATCACAGCTCACGATATTGCAACATTTTAGCGCTGACACTTTTGAAAATGACGATTGCTGATATGCGATATGGTTTGGTCACCAACTGTTGATTGCACTGTACTTTGAAACCCTCGATTGTCGATTTGTGACATTGGCGATCACTGATCGCTGGTTTCACTTTGCTTCGTTGCTGGACCTACGATATATCAGAGCCTTAATGCACGATGTGCTGATATGCGATGTTGTTGGAACCTTCGATATGCCATGTTGCTCCATTCTCCAATTTGCGATCTGTGATATGCTCATGTGCCTTAGACCTCTGTCATTTGTGATCGTCAATATGCGAGATCGCTGGAACGCCCGATCTACGATATGCTCCCGGACCTCCGATCTTCGATAATTGGCGATCGTTGGTTTTCCCTGCCCTCCTCTGCTGCTGCTTTTAGAAAACTACGATTGTGATTTGTGATGAGCCGTGATATCACCCTTGGTCGTTTTCTATTTGTTTTCTGGATTTGAAAGGGAAACTTCAATCTTCTCTAACTTCCAATCCAGAATTCCATTTTTGGAGTTCCACATACCATTGGAAAGCTTATTCCAACACTATCCAATGGAGAGGATCCGATTTATCTTTGAGAGCTTCTGTGACTTGGAAGATGGTTTCAAACTTCACTCTCTTTTGCACTTCGGGAAACTAAAAACACATTTAGCAGTGAGTGACAACATTAGCTCCAACAGGGCATAGTGCCTTGGTGGCAAGGCACTGAGAACCTGCATACCAGTAGCCTTCACCATTGGGCATGGAGTTAAAATATAATGAACTTATACAACCATAAAATTTCCATGAAACTTTATTCGCGGAGATTCCTTTCCTCATCAAACTAAAATGCAGAAAAATAAATTCTATCAACTGGAATGTAAATGCTCAGCGAGTGAGCTTATTTATGTACAAATCCTACTTATGTACAAGGCTCAATTCACCTAAGTGAGTTCAACCCTCCAATGGAGCTAGCGCAACATTTGCGTGTTGGACCTAACGCCTCCATGCTGCTGAAATTTGAAAATCAAAACAAGCATGCACCATGAAAAATCTTCCATCGAAAAACCTGATACATGCTTTAGGAACAACTTCTGTTGCTGACTTAAGAATGTCGTCATGTAGTCAGCTACAGGGTCATAGAACTAGCAAGAAAAAATTGCAGCTGCCTTTTTTTCATGCAAAGTCTACTGACCAATATCTTCTTGGTCAGGGCAGCCACAAACACTGTTCAACTCCTCAGCTTTATATTTTTCGAGCAAAACTGGTTGCTGGAAGCCTTCTCCCCACTTGCTGGTAAACCACTCCCTTTGAACATCTGCGACCATCTCATTCTCCTCTGAATAATTTGAATAATAAATCGGAGGACGTTCTTGAACTTGTTCTCTAGGTGAAGGATGTGCATCATGGACTAGAGCCTCTTTATTAACCTCCTGGTGGGCCTCTTCTTCTTGCACAACTTCCCGTGACTAGGAGCGTTGTGGCTCTGCATCACTTCACTCTCCATCAGAGTCATATACATCATAAGAAGGAGAAACATCAAATTTGGCCGAATAAGATCTCTGAGGGTTTATTTGCAGCTCGATGATGTTCCCTCCTTTGCTTTCTCGGTCATTGGGTGATGCTTCTTGATGTCAGTAGATGTTTTCTTGGAGCGGAGCTCCACAAACATCTTCAACAGGGTCATCAACCTCGGGAATATCATCTTTAAAATGTGCGCATTAATCTTCAAACAAAGCATTCGGTGGATATAATCTTTTACAATAATGATGGAATGCTATATGAAAACATTTTAATGAAGATATGCTGCCACAAGGTATTGTTATGTACCAAATTCTAAAATCATCCTCTAAAGAGTACATGAACAATTTCATCTGCACATCTTAAAAAATAATACTCTGCTGTTCCATGCATTCATGAAAATCCTTAAGGTGCTGGTATGGCCTTCTATCTGTGTTTCTGCTGAATCTAGGCAAATATGTATTCCACTCATGAAACTAAGAGGCATGATTGGGATAACCAATGATAGAAGAAAAATTCAGTGGGGAAAATTGGTTGGCCAGGAATGAAGGAATGGCCATTTTGAAAACCCCCTAGGTGAGTGATCTCTGTTTTAAAGGTAGGGAAAGATTTCGGCTGCTTTAGCGTCAGAGTGAGTATGAGGTTGCTTGAAAGTCAGGGCGATCAAATAGAGATATGGACAGTGGAGTCGCCAGGATGTTTACCATAAGATTGAAACAATGGAGTCACCAAGGTGAGAGATCTTCAACCCACACTTCCCTTGCTCACCTAACAGAGGGAATGTAAAGATTTCTCGTACACAGGGAAAAATATTCTAATCTGTTCCCCGACAATGGTGCTAGAAAGATGTTGTTGTTTTTTCTGGCACCTATAGCACAAGTGCTTCAATTGACATAGAAAGTTTCCTAGAGACAACCTCTGGGTTGATTGTAGACCAGTGCCTAGGATATCTTAAATAAATGAGTGCTTTGGAATTTTATTAGTGAGGCTTTTTGCTGCACTCCAATTGTCACGTAGTTGGAAAAGGGAATAAAAATGGGGGCTTGGTTCAATAGGCCTTCATGAAGGTAAACTCGAGCCAATAAATGGATCCAAATGTTCAGGGGGTAAATTGGGCCAACCTCAAAGAGAAATGTCTGGTTCTGGTGGCCGAGACACAACAACATGCAACTTAATATTGACGTTGTAGTAAATGTGAAGAGGAGGAGAGAAAAGAGGGAAATAGATGCATAGGGATGATTGCAATACAAAATCCAAAGCAACAATTGTTCCGACAGAAATATAGAAGAGGGAGGAGGTGGAATGGTAGAAACAATGGAGAGCTAATTAAGGTTTCATGCTAGATATATCATGGGTACCTTTATCACCAAACAACATGAGTAAATCTAGGCTTGCACAGGTACTGCATGTTAATCAAATAACATAAGTAAATCTGTCTTGTACACAAGTACTATAGGTTAGAGACTAACATAAGTAACTCTGTCTTATACACAGGTATTGTTCGCTATTTAGCAGCCTAGATAAATCCATGAATCAGAGAGAAACCAACAACTTGATTACACTCTTTCAAAGGGAGAAAAACATACATGAAGTGATAAACAAACGAGGAAACATACCACACATTTCTCTAATAGGAATCAACATAATAGTTTCATTAATCCTTGAGTCCTAATCCCCAATCCATTACATTCAGCATGTATATTGTTCTAGTCCCTCATGAGCAGGGAATTAGAACCAAAGTGGAATCACATAATTTGGACCACTGCGGGTGTAGAATTCCAGAACTTGTATTAAGTGTTTCTCCCCCTTATTTATAGAGAGAAGGGGGATTTGAATCCACATTTACAAAATATCTCAGCCAAGGATCAGCTATCTAATTGACTAGCTGCCCAGGCCTGCGATAACTTTGCTACCCAAACTGATTTCCTTAGATTTGATTCCGTTCTTGGAAATATAGAAATTACAGAATAAAAGAAATTAAAGAAAAATACAAAATATGAAATTGAATGATGATGGAGGAAAATATCGTCCCGCGGTTCCTGTGAAGGCCCCTGATCAGGCCAAGTCTCTACCACAATGTGTCCCTCCTACTGCTTGGCCGGTTTATGTTGCTTTCACCTTAACTGCCTGAATCACTTGTTCTCCAAAGCAGGGAGTGGATCGACTGTGAGTTTCCTGTTACAGAGTAGAAGTGAAGAATGTCCTGGCAATCCTTCGCTGTGTATCTGAGTGGAGCCCCATGCCGAGCCAGTAAGTCTTCCTGAGTCCCATACCTCATTTACTCTTCGAAGACGTGCAACGAAGCAATTGAATTCATTTCTAAAGCGATTGTTGTCCTGGGTTTCTTGTTGTAGAGGCTTCCACAGGATTGGTCCATATCGATTTGCAACCGCTCCATACCTCTATTCAAAGTCTCATCTGCTGACCCATCCGACTTTAAAGCACTGTGCCATGCTATAGGGGGGTCGCTGTATTGGGACTTTTACGCTAAGAGGCGTTACAAAACAACGAATCCCGATCTTCGTAGGCCCCCTTTGGTTTAACCCCTTTTAGTATTTATTCATCATAGGACTAGAGGCTATGACCGAGTGCTTAGCCCTAAGGCGCTAGGGTCTTTGGACTCCTGTTTGGGGGCCTTTTTCCCTTTATAAGTTCTTTGCGCCGGGTTTCCTTAAGTCTTCATGACCATGCGCCTTTTATTGGAGCTCCTTTCTCGGTGGATCGCAAACGAGGTTTCGAGTCGAGACTTTTACATTGGAGCTGCAACATGTTTGCGACCTCTGATTGCGATAGCCCTTTAGCGCTCGACCCTTTATGTGATCGTGGGATAGCCCCCCTTATCGGAGCCCCCTAATCGGAGGTTCGCATTTGACGATTCCTTTTTGATGCACAACACAACCGCCGATCGCCAATCACTGATCACCCTCCATGCTTAGCCCCTGGTTCTTTTAGATTTTTATGTGACTATGGGTCAAACCTTGTATCAAAGTCCCTTTATCGCACTTTCCCGTGTGTGCATTGCATCACAAAGTGTCGATAAGTCTCAACCCCCAATTTGCGATTTCTGATGTGATGTCATCATTGCCATGTGGCACTTCTTGAGTGGTGACATGTGTCACCCAAATATGCCCTCTTTGGACCCTTGAAAATGCCAGATCTACCTTCCACGTGTTTTTCGTACTGCCACATCATGCTGACGTTAGCGCCACCATTTCTTTACCAGATCCAATAATATTCTGCCACGTGGCCCATTGGAGGAGAGAGAAAAAGGTCCGCCTGCCCCTAGTTTTCTGTTGATTTCCTTTGTTAAATGTTTTCGGCCCTTTCCGGTGCTTCAACACTAACATATCGCAACTCATGAACATTTTAGAGTTGACACTTTTGAAAACGCCGATCGCCGATATGTAATATGGCCTAGTCATCGAGTATCGATTGCACTGTACTTTGAAACCCCCGATCGTTGATTTGCGACATCGACGATCGCTAATCACTGATTTCACTTTGCTCCGCTGCTGGACCTATGATATATCGGAGCCTTAATGCGCAATGCGTTGATATGCGATGTTGCTAGAACCTACAATATGCCATGTTCCTTAATCCTCTGATTTGTGATCTTCGATATGCTCTCGTGCCTTGGACCTCTGTCATTTGTGATTGCCGATATGCGGGATTGCTAGAACCCCCAATCTGCGATTTGCGATATGCTCCCGAACCTCCGATATCCGATAATTGACGATTGCTGATCACTAGTTTTTTCTTCCGTCCCCTACTGTTGCTTTTAGAAAAACTCCGATTGCGAATTGTGATGAGCCGGGACCTTTGATATGCCAAGACCATACCTTTGTTCGTTTTCTCTTTGTTTTATGGCTTTTAAAGGGAAACTTCAATCTTCTCTAACTTCTGATCCAGAAGTCCATTTTTGGACTTCCACATATCGTTGGAAAGTTTATTCTGAGAGCTATCCAATGGAGAGGGTCCAATTTAGCTTTGAGAGCTTCTATGGATTGGAGGATGGCTTCAAAATTCACTTCTCTTGTGCACTTCAGGAAACTGAAAACACATTTAGCAGTGAGTGACAACATGTATCATGGCTGTTTTGTTCATTATTGAATATTTCTATCAATGTGGAGCTGCAAATATTGTAAGGGGTTTATGGGATTTGTTTGTTCTATCTCTAGGAATTCATTTTGTATGGTTGTGGCTCTAATTTGTTAATGGATGATGTTTTGGTTCACATTGAATATTAATGAAGCCCCATGCAATTTTTTTATTATCTTTCTCTTGTATGGTGGCAATGTCTTTTATTACTGTTATTCATCCATTCTACTAAATGCTCTCAATCTACTTCACTTTATGTTGTTCTCTTAAAGTTGGAGGCTGGTTATGGTTATGTTTGTCCTTTAATCGTTGAATGCATTAATGTTGATTGTGATATGATGGATTTATTATTGCATAATAATTAAGGTGGGAATGTGGGTATGGGTGATGAATTGTGTGTAAGTGGATATAAGCATAATGTGTGGGCCCTATACAAGCTTTAGTATTAACATAGTGGTTTGGATGAGACCTACCCTTCATGGGGATTGAAAATGTCAAACTCTTAGACTATAGTGGATCTCCTTTTGTTAGACACAAATGTGGACCTTGGACTAAAACTAATCCAACAAATGTTTCCACTATTAAGACCCTTCATAATTTGTATGATTAACTAATTGATTGGAGCTATGCACAAGATTGGTGGTTCACGTGGATTGATCTATTTGAGAAGTAATCCAGTATGGGATCTCCATCTTGTTGGATGCATGACAACCATGACAATTATGGAATATTCTGAGTAGAGTTCCTAGAGGTACTATTTAAATGGTTGAAGAGGGTAGGATAACCCTTGTGACCAACTTGGAAGAGGAGAGATTTAGTGGGAGACCGAGGATTTGGTTGCGTCATAGAAATTTTATCTTGAGGTTATGAGCACTGTCAATTTTTGGCTTAAGGCTATCATATAATGTTATATTAATTTGTTCATAGTGGAGCTTCTCAATGTAGAAGAGAAATCAAGGGGGCCCATTGAAGGTTGGCGAAGGAGGTTGTAACATAAGTGAGTGTTTTTAGTGGAGTATGATTTCATGCCCTTCAGTCAAATAATGATGAAAACATAAGTCTTTGTGCATAGGAGTAATTTGGGATGGAGTTGGTGAATGAATAATTGAATGAGGTCAATACTATGGAGGAAGCATAATATCTGGATATAAGAACGCGAATTGAAGAGGGATGTGATAGTTGAGAAGTAGTTGTTTAACAAGATGAAAGAGGTTCATTGAATAGAGGAAGTAGTGAAAATAACAATGGATGTAGAAGATACTACTGATGTGCATCTTAGTAGGGCTGTGGAACAAGGAAAAAAAAATGATTGGTGGTTGAAAGAGTTGGTATTTGTAGTAGAGAAGAATTTGAAAATAGGACTAGATGGAGTGATGTTTAGATTGCGGGAGAGTCGATTGATGGAGTGAAGCAAGTGGGTGAGCATGCTCATTCAGAGGGATCAATGATAATGTGGTAGGAAGTTGCATAACCACAAGATGGAGATGCACTCAACAATGTGTTTTGGGTGTTTGAAGTAGAAGAGAAATGAGTAGCAAACATGCTCTGACTTGAGGATAATGGAGCCAATTTAGAAAAGTGACCACCCCTGTGTGCCTTGAGAAAACTAAGGTAATAAACATTAATATTTTCTCTAGTTTTTTCTTAAATTCACCTTTGAACAATGAGGTAGAGAAGAGCAGCGGTGGACAACCAAGAGTAGGTGGAAATATTGGTAATAGTGGAATGCAAGGGTGATTTTTAATTCTAGTTTAGGAGGAGGTTCTTTAGTTAGCCAACTAAGTCCTTGAGGTTCCCTTTTAATGAGAAACCCAATTACAACATGGTTGGAGTAGCAGACAATAAAACAATGCACCTTCCTAAACTCTTAAGAAAATGCAATAGTAATGCATAACAACATTGGTTCCTCTATGAATCAATTTGGAGAGTGAAAAAATCACATCCCCAAACACCAAACTAGTAGAGTTCAAAACCACTTTGAGAGGAAGGGACTTGTAGTAATATATAAAGTTTGTCCAAATTGAAGCACACTTAAATAGTCCATGGATGAAATATGTTAGAATATTAAATATTACGGAGCAATGGAACACATAAAATATTGCAGAAATATAAACACAGAAAACGCACAAAACAAGAGAGACACAGATATATGTGGTTCATCCCCAGTTTGGGCTACGTCCACCCGAACAGCCAGTCCTTCCTTTCTATTTATCAGCAAAATGAAGAGACATAACCCTACAGCAAATCGCCTGTTAATTTCTGTCTTCTTCTCACAGTCTCACCTCTCTTGTTCCTCGCTCACACAGAAATACACATCTATCTCACAGCCTCAAATACAATGCCCTCATACAAAGAAGGGGTGGCTTCTAGCTGCAAAAAAACCCTAACTAAACATAAGTTCACCGTCAGATCATCCGCCTAATGAATGGCCCAGATTGACTAGAAATTACTATTACTTTACAAGGCAATTTTACAGCTGTTTTAGCTTTCGGGGGCGCTGCCCCCGAAACCCCCCACCAGGGGGGGGGATCCCAAAGGTCGCAGCCGCCCCCCCTGGACCCCCCCTGCAGCGAATATTTTACGGGCGGCGTTGCCACCCCCATTTTGAACTGGGGTCCAATGTGGCGGTACTTTTGAATATCGAAGATAATCAGGGTCCACACCCAACAAAATAGTTTCTTTGATCTCCTTCAGCTTAGCACAACTTTGTTTCTTTGTTTTGTTGTTAATGCTTCCGTGAATTGATCAACAAAATCTCTTTCCCTGTCCATGAGACAAAACATAAAGAGTGTTTCATTTGGGGATGTTTCCTTGACCAAAGGATCATTTATGCAATAGGAGTGGACCACTTAGTGGGAACTCTAGACATCGGCTATGAAGATTGAGTCAATGAGTAGGTGTCCACGAGCACTGGGAGTAGGTGTTACAATTATGTCTTCAACTAGTGCAATGTTTGAGTTGGCTTAGTTTTAGTTGTAACTATCAACCTTGACTAATTTTTTTTAGAAAATATACCATACCAAGGCATTGAAAGAACAGGTTTGGTGCATTATGTCTAAGATACAATGTTACATGGTGAACTATTGTCCTTTGTTGAGAATTAGAGTTGTGGGGCCTAACTTGATGCCGCCACAAGCTAGGTTCATATGTAATATAAATACCATTCTCCATGATATTTGTAGGTTGAAAATTCATACCATAGAAAATTGTTATCCCTTGCAACCATTGAAAAAGTGATTCAAGAGGAGCTCCTTCCAGGAAGAGGAGTTGAATTTGGAGTAGCTAAGGAGGATATGGTGGGGGATATAAAAGTGGATATAATGGAGGGAACATAGGTGGAAAGAATGATGGTCACTCATGCCCTACCAAAGGTTATTAATGTAGTTAGGTAGGGCACATCTCCTGATTTTATTCGTAGTTGAGGAGGATGCTTGATCGACAAACTATCATGGATATTCCATTAGAACAATTCGTCATAATACCTTTTGCAATATTTTAAATTTTTTATTATTAAATATATAATTATTGGATTAATGCTCAAATTTATGGAAATAAATAAAATATGAAAATGAAAGAATAGGAAAATTAACACACCATCCGTACAAATGAACATAGGATGTATCTTGGGATACCTGATACAAGCGAAAACCTAGTTAGAAATGGACCACACTCACTATGGAGTTGCCTTTGATAGTGTGGCCCGAATGGCTACTATATAATTTTCTTCCTCCTCTACCGTGCTCTCAAATCCTACTCCTAAATGCCCTTCTTGACTATAAAACATGTACATTGCTAAAATAATGGAACCACTCTCCTCCTAGAGGCTCAATGTTTTAACATAGTCTAATACTTGTTTAGGGTTAGGGTTTTTGCATGCCTCAATTCTCAATTAGTGTTAGTGTTTTGGACCTTTCAGAATATTCTTGAAAGAACACATGTGGATATCCCTATACATGAGTAATGAGGGATTATGTGGCATCCACTTGGTACCATGATGGTCAGCAAGGTAAATCAACTTGAGGGAGATATAACTTTTGCATATGAATTATGATTGGGGTTATTCCCACACTGTTGGAAAAATCTTGGTGTGTAAAACAACATCAAGGGGTTGGGAACTATGATTTCAAAGTTTTGACCACAAAAAGTGTTGTTTGATGCTTCAAAATGACTCTGAAAGGTTCTAGACTCAAATATCCACACTGACACCTACCACTAAAATGGGTCTTGTAAGCCAATTCCTCCAGTTTCCCGACCTATGAAATAACAAGATATATGATAAACTTTGTAATGGTCCATTTTCACACCTTCTCATTTATGGAGCTTTTTGGTCCACAGAAGCTTTCATTGAATGAGGTGAGGAAAATTTTCCTCCACCTTCTCCTTAGGGTACCATTTTCCCTTGCTTGAAGGTTTCCCTTTCAACTTTATCTACTAGAGGTCATGTTACTGTTGTTTGGTAGTTCTAGACTCTACCAACTCTGCCTGAGCTTCTAGTGCGAATTCCTATATGGTTGGTAGGACATGCTCCCTAGTTTCCTAACCCTCTTTCTTAACGATATTAATGTTCTGCTTCGCAGAGGAAGCAAACCCCAAATCAAGAGAAGGAATTATATCGTCCCTTTTTACAAATCTACCATGGGCAAAGAGCCATGAACATCAATGCCAGGGTTGGAAAGACCACACATTGTACAAAAAATGAACTCAAAAAATCACTTTCTCTAATTAGGAATAACACAACAAACACCACTAGGTATTAAAAAACAAATCAGCGAAGTGAGCTAGGGCAACTAAAAATTGAAACTCCAAATTTGCAGCAACATCGAAACATTAATGAACTCCCTCTCATGAAATAATGCACAATATTACAGAATCGCAAGGAGAAGAAGTAATGGCTAGGAAACCCTAGCCACATGCTCTCTCAACTTTGTTACCTCTAGTTCCATCAATTCTCCACCCATATCCTTCATGTTGAACAACACAAAATTCTTATTCACTCAATGGTTTCCCTTGTACACTCTTAATCTTAATAATAATAATTTATAATATAGTCACAATATAATAATATAATTTTAATATAATATCAATTAACAAGTATTATATAACTAGCATAGATCCATATCAAACTCTATATTTGTGGAGTGTAAAGTGGGATCAAATCTCTAGAGGTGCAAATCTCCCTTTGAGTGAAATTTGAACGCAAAACTTGAGAGAAGGTTCATACCTTGAGAGTTTTGATCCTTCTATATGCTTGATAGTTCCAAGTTTATATTTTTGAGTGCAAAACTTAAGGAAAGATTCACACCTCGAGATATTTGATCGCTATCCATGCTTGATAGATATAGAGTTAATATGAAGCTATGATGTTTCTTTGTAATCTTATTATATTTTATGTAAATTTCACATCTCTCTTTATATAGAAATATTCTTCTTTTTAATTCTATTTATTTGATAATTCCACGAGGGGTAGCTCAATTGGCGATCATTGTGTTATGAAATATTGTGTAAATTGTGAAATTCAAGGTTCAAATCCCCCATGGTATTTACCCCTACAAAAATAAATCTATCTATTTGTTACTATAATATATATATATATATATATATATATTATTTTTTTTTTTTTTTTCTCAACTAATGAATAATAAAGATAATCACATTCATTTCTTTATAATCATGTCCCTTTATTATAATGTAAATTATATGTTAAGAACCGAGTCCAAAATATAAATAATACAATATAGACATTAATGATTTCATTTGATTTGAAATATATATATATATATTCTATAATATATATATATATATATATATTATATAATATTATTAATGGTGTAAAATTTATTATATTAGCTTTATAAACATAGAGTGTACATGAAAATGCTAGCTGATTTAGGTCAGTATCTCAGTATGAAGACTGGACCATAACCAAAAATTCATTTTCTGTAGAGGCATAGGATAACAAAGTATTCAAAAAACCAAAATTGACCATACATAGACTGAAAAGCAGACCATATTGGCCTTAAGAATAGACAGTAATAACAAAAAATGATAGAGCACAAGAATATTAGAAGACAAAGCAGAGGGATCATAATTCATAACTGCGGCCTGGATGGGGTCTTGGTTGTCGTCGGGGGTGCAATGCCAAGGTGCCGCTCTATATGATCTAGTCTCTGATATAGGTCCTTAATGTGGTAACGAAAATTCTCCTGGAGAGTGAAGGAGGTTCTCCTGATGCTTGAACCTGTCCATCCAAATTTTGCTAAGGAGGAATTTCATTAGCAAATATAGGTCAATAGTGTGCAAGCACTGGTTGAAACATCCACATGTATTTTTTCATCTTAGAAAGAAGCTTCATTTTTGAGAGATGGTTCCGATGAGAGGCTCCACCTCTCTCAATGTAGGTGAGCTCATCCTGGATGGGGCTCGGGGTAATCTCGCATAACAAGGTAGCAGTCTCCTCTAGACGACGATGAATATGCATGTCTCATCAGAAGAAATTTCAGCCTACAAGTTCCTACGAAATTTTCATGTCATAATATGTAAACCAATCAAAATCCTTTAAATTTAAAAAGAGGTACATGTAAATATTTTGGAGGGAAAAGAAGAAAAAATACTCTTTTTTTTTTTTTTTTTTTTTTTTTTTTTTTGTAAATTGTATTTTTGGCTTATCGCCTTATAGGTTTACTCAAATTTCAAGTGTAGACACTTGTTGGATGCATAATTAAATTCCACATCCAATGAGTACCTATTATGCATACTTTTGAGAAGACTCATATTGATAAAAAATGAAGATACATTAAAAAAGCATGTTCAACACACTTTTTAAATGTATCTTCAATTTTTATCAACGTGGGTCTTCTCAAAATTATGCATAATGGGTACTCATTGGATGTGGAACTTAATTCATCATCAAATGAGTTTCTACACTTGAAATTTGAGTAAACCTATAAGGAGATAAGCCAAAAATACAATTAAAAAAAACAGTTTTCTTCTTTTCCCTCCAAAATCATAACTCTTATTGTATTATTTTATTATTTTTGCTTAGGAGGCAAATTTTTAGGCTAAAATTTCTTCTAATGTCCCAAGTGGCTTGTTCTTGGTAGTAGGTTGTGATGGCCCTCGGTATTGTAGCAACAATTCTACAACTCTAAGGGAATTAACTCTAATTATCAACTCGAGGTTCGCACAAATTTAAGAGGGGTTGACATCGTATGTGCACCGTTGAATTTTGTGGCTATGGTTGATCTTCATAATATCTATTTTTTATTTGTAATGACAAAATATATTTATATTTGCAAAAGAAAAAAATATTTGAAGCATGTTCTTCATGCTTGCAAGAAAATATTTATTGTTTTTATATTGAAAAGAAATTTTTACAAGGTATGTTCATCATGACCTTATCAAGAGTGGGAAAATGAAAATTTGAATTTGTATTCTAGACACCACAAGATTCCCAATTTGGCCTCCAAGTGATGAATTCGGCCCTATCTAAGGGGAACCTATTCGACCCCTTCTAGTGTGTATACATAGAGACCATTTGTCTCTATTCCAAACACAATTCACATCTCATCTTCAAGAGTATTTTTGATCCAACATAGTGAAGGAAGTCGAAGAATAAGAAGCCTAAGTTAGAGAAGAGAAGAAGTTGAATTGAAGAGAGTATTCTCGCATGTGTGATCTTCCATTTCCCTTCATGTGTGTGTTGTAGGTCCAAAATTCCGTGGTAAAGTTTAGTTAAAGGCCTGAAATTTCGAGATAAAGGAGAGGTCGAAATTCAATCCTAGTGCAATCCTAGTTTGAGTTTGAGGAGAGGCTTCTTGAAGTGTTTTGGTTAAGCTTTGACTTGGAATCTTGGGGAATATTGTCGTTGTCATCTTGCTGGTTAGTTTTACTTTGATTTATCTCTTGTTGCATTGATTCTCTAAGGAAAAGGTTGGCTGGGTTTTTCCCCCTTAGTAGGTTTTCCCAGAGTAAAATATTGATTGTTATTGCTCTATTGTCTCTATGGTTGAATTTATGAATGTATAATTGCTTAATGATACATTAAAAGAACAAAATAATCAACTACATCATTGGAAGTAATTATCAAGTTTCAAAAATAAAGTACTTGTATCTATTGTATTGGAAAAATCAACACAACAAACACTATTTTCTTCTTCTTTTAATTCTTATACAGGTGGGAGGTAATAGAGTGAAGTTTAGGTGAACAAAAATTAGGTGAAGTTTCTAGACTAAGCTACGATGTAGGAAAGTAGATTTGTAGAAATAACTTTTAGAGAATGAAATGGCATACACACCTATGCTATTTGCATAAAATTAAAAACACACTGGCTGGAAATAAAGGATTGAAAATTAGAAACCTAGATTGCAGAAAAAAAACACTTAGAAAATAATCGATAAATTCATCTAAGGAAACTTTGTGAGGTCTCAAAGCTTCTAATTTCCACCATTAACATCCCATACATGTTGCAAGAATCTAAACCAAATTTTTATTGCTAAACTAGGTGAGAGAAATGGAATGTTAGTGGGCTGCTACAAGATTCTTTGTTTTGCTACAGGAGGATGATGTCAGTGATCTTGTAAAGGCTGGAGACAACCTAATCCAAGCTTTATTATCTTAAATCCGAGTTTTGTTTGTCTCCTATAACCCTAAAATCAGTCACACAACAAAACAATAAATTACAATTTAAAAAAAAAAAATGAATGTGATGGAAAAAGACCTAGAAATGCATTAATAAGTGATATGATTGATCAAAAGGGCTGACAACTTGCATAAATGACCTACAATGAAGAATTTCTCAAGAAAACACCTTCTTAATCATGCAAAAAACCATCAGACTGTAATTTTAGAATTGCTAATATTAGAAGCTAAACAAGGAAAATGCAAAGAATAGTATCAACATAATTACAAAAGGGGTTTGAGGCTCTTAGTGTGGGCCTACCCCAAGGATGCTTAGAGTCCTTAAAGAAGAACCAGGCTAAGATCTAGAATAAAGAAATGCTTCCATTAACTGAAAATTTGTTCTTACATTACATGACTGCAAAAATTGATTGAGAATAAAAAAAGCCTAATCTGGTTTCTTCACTTGCTATTATACTCCTCCTACTAGGCCAATTCGAGCCTCTTATCGTCAAGTGGGGAGCAACCTCCTTGAGAGGATGGTTGAATTTGACTACAAAAACTCTTAAAAAGGGGATATTGTCCTAAATCCAACTCGCAATAATAGGAGGAGGCATTAAATGCCCTGAACCAGCCATGTTAGGTCTTCTTCTTGTAGGGAGAAAGTCCCTAAAATATATCCAATGTTGGATTCCTTAGAATATGCTCAATATCTCTGTAAATCCCATGTAATAAAAATGTTAAGGCACATAAAATATGAAAACCACATTGAATCCCATAGGAACTCATTAAAATAGGAAAATATACCATTAAGTGCAAAATATGGGGTCAAACATCATTCTATGTTTATAGGAGTGGACTAATGTACCTTATAATTTACCTATTTTAGAGGCCCATCATATCCCCCTACTGGAACTGTTTCTCACCCTTAGCCAACTCAATCTTCTTCTTTTCTTTTCTTTTGTTCATTTAACTCTTTGATTGTTTGCTTGATGTCCCAAGTTGAGTTGGTTGCGACTGCCCCTACTGGATAAAATCCTGCATTTCCCTCAATATGTTTCCACATTTGGGTCTCTTGTTCTTAGCTTTGGTATTCCTATAGCCCTAGATATAGAGGTGGATTGAAATTGAGTCCTATCCACTGAAACCCAAGTCTATGGATAATCGTTTTATATAGAGGGGTTATTTTTAGTGCTGCTTGAAATCTATCAGAAGAGTGATATTCCCTTATCTTCATGTTGTGAGACAATCCTTGCCATGTTCTCTAGAAAACCTATGAGATTTCTTCTCCCAAAAATATGAAGGCGTCCTCAAAGTGCAAGATAACTTCTACCTACCTTTTCTTCCAAATATTTTCTACCTCATGATCCTTTGCAAGAATGGCATGGGATGATGTAAATATTAAAGGATAAGGATGTTCTGGTCTAATCTATAGTGGCTCCTTTAATTTCCCTTCTAATGTTATTTTTACTTCCTCTGCTTTGATTTCTTCATGTCTTAACTAGGATGCTAGTTCCAGTAGCCGTGCATCCCCTAGGTAAGGATTCAGGTCCCATATGGACATATCGATAAGAACAAGGTTATGTGTATATAACTCAACAATTTTGGTTTGTCCTCCATGTTTCATTCTATACAAAAGTATGTGAAGTGTTTGGTTTCCTGCAACTATATTGTTCTGCGTTGAGCTATCCGGTTAATCTAGAATGGATACGTCACTGTTCTTTTAGGAATAGTGAGTATTACTTAGAAGAATTCCTACAGTTGAAGGCTTCCAAAGAAAGGTATGCTATGGTTCCCAAGGATGTCTCCATTGTTTCCATTTGTGCATATTTTTATTTTAATAATTCTTGTGCCTGTTGTAATTGATTTCTTAGGTGTTTATTTTCTATTTTGAGGTGCTCTCTTCTGTTAGCTTCTTCAATTCTTAAGAGGGCATTTCCTCCATCTTGTTGACATCGTCTTCCATGTTGACAAGATCAACTACTCATTTTTCCTGTGAAAGTCTTCTCTACATCAACATCAAGTGGGGCACCATATGTGCATACAACACTCTTCCCGATGTCCTTGCAATAGGAGGGTCATCCCTTAGTGCCAAGGAGAAGGAGGAAGGTGGCTTCCTTGGGGCAGACCTTTTTGCAAATTGTTTTTCCTACTGTAGTTTTGCATGTTGTTTTTGTAGATGTATAGGCTGCTCATGTAGCTAGACAAATTGCTTTGATTTTCTAGGAAGTACTATTATCTTACCCTATTGTATCTCAGTTTATTGTACCTATTACTCTAGTAGGCTATGTATTTCTCCCTCCTGTAGGTCTTTCCCTTCAGGTTTAGGTGTCTCTTCTATTGTAATAGGAGTAGAAGAGGGAGGTTGAGGTTTCTCGTTAAAACTAATTGTAGACTCTCTTTCTCCATTTATAGAAAATATGTTGGGAAGACCTACTCACCTTGGACTTGGTAGGGGTACTTTAACATGACAAGGTAGCTACTATTTATTCTTCCTCTTCCTCTAAGGTGTTTTCTTTCTTCTATTTTGAAGCATTGATTACTTCCTTCCCTTTCCTCTTTTTAGTTTCAATCCTCTTCAACTTGGTGAGTTCTTCTTGGGTTACTAGAAATGCTTGCCTATCTAATTTACAAAGTCAACCCAAAGGATCATATGATGTAGGTCCTCCAGTGCATCTGTGACAATCAATTTGATCAAACCATGATGAGCTAAATAATTGTGTTTACCATCCTTTACCTTAGTACTCATCTCCTTTAGATATTGTAGAAGGAAAAATGGAATACTTAGTAGTTTAGAGGCTGAAAGGTGGGCTTGAAATCTTAACTAATATAACAACATGATTTGGTAAGCATAAATTATGCTTAATCTTCCCTCACAAAATATATATTTGAGGATGTAGTAGGCCACCTCATCCCAAGGACCAAGTAGGATTTATCTTCACTAGGTTGTTCATTTTGCAGGATGAATCCCTTCTTGGTAGTGATGGCCTCCTACCTTTCCTCCTTTTTCCACTGCAATCCCCAGGGGAGAGTTGTGATTCTTCTTCTTGAGTCCTCATTCATGTAAATTACTAACCCTTTTACCATAATAACAAATTCGTGTCGTTCAGGGTTTTGTAGGTTCAACAATGTAAACTTTGAAACAAGAACTGATACGATTATTCGTTTCGTTGAGGTAACAAAAAAGTCAACTGATTTTGAAAAGTGGTGATGCAAAATACACACACACACACACACACACATATATATATTTTAGCATAGTTTTTGACACATTTTTTTTTTTGTACATTAGTTTTTAGAATGTTAGTGATTTGTATGCTGATTTTAAAAAGTACTGATTCTCCATTAGGATCTTTTTTTAAAATACCTATTTTTTAAATTTAAATTTTCTAATGTATTAAATGTGAATAATTATTTTCTAAATTTAACAATTTTTGAAGTGGTCTTTTTTTTCATATATATATTATTTGTTTTTTGGTAGTGAAGGTTTTTTTTTTTTTTTTTTTTTTTTTTTTTTTTTGCATAGTTAAAGAAGAAGGTCGATATTTTAAAGTTTCGATATTCTATATATTTATATATCGTTAATTAATTTTTCAATTCATATGAAATAATTGTCTCCAAAAAAATAATAATTTTAACAATTGACATAAAAATAACCATTTTGAACATAAATATAACTAAAAAGTTACACATTTTGATAATTTTTTGCTAGAAATGACATGTCAAAATCACAATTTTTATAGGAAAATTTTAACGAAAAATGGTTAAATAATAGTTCCAGATTATCCACAGTTTCATGTTAATTCTGTTGACGTTTCGAACCCCAAAGGGGGTCCATCATCAGGACTAAATTAGATAGAATATGAATGAAAGCTTATTGAGAGAAGAGTATGTCGACCTGGGTATAAATAAACCTAGATCCCTAATTTTTATAAAGAAGCCGACTAAAAATAAAAATAAAAAT
>APFE031453075.1:98765-111470 GCA_000404065.3 Pinus taeda
AAATGTCGGCTTCTTTATAAAAATTAAGGATCTAGGTTTATTTATACCCAGGTCGACAGACTGTTCTCTCAATAAGATTTCATTCATATTCTATCTAATTTAGTCCTGATGATGGACCCCTTTTGGGGTGAAAATCACATAATACAAATATTGAACACAACAACATTACTTGAATGCTTATTCTTCTCATAAAAACAATGCAAGTATAACTAATTAATAGTTACAAAAAATGAGTTTGATTTCCAAGCATGACTTAAATTTAATCTACACTATCACGTAATCCAAACTCTTCATTCTCTAGAGTTTCATCATTGTCTTCTTCCACAATATTTTCTGCTTCATTTTGCTCATTTTCCTCTTCTAATGGATCTTCGATGTTTGCAAATATCCCAATGTGTGCCTTTCCAATCATTCCATGTAATGGTGTTTGAGGTTCCTTTGCCACGTGATTCACTAAAATCCCCTTTCTTCAACCCAATTTTTTGCATTGCATCTGGAAGAAATTGAAGAGCATTAATCATTTGCTGAATAAATTTGCACTGTACTGGATCTTTTTCAATGGCAATGCAATTTCTTCCTTTTTGTAGGAAACATGCTAGTGGTGTATGTAGAAGTATGAATAATATGACACATATTCACAGAGATTATCCCGATTATACACTATTATAGAATACATGCATAATACATAACCTCCTCTACATTGATCATCAATTTACAGAAGCAGAAACAATAACATGCGCACATAAAAGCATCAATCACACATATCAACACAATATTTTCCCGGGGAAAGCATCTCGCTAAAAACCCCAACTATCTGTATATTATATTGATTGAGAACATGTAATAATACATAGTACAATACTCTTCATAAGTATCTAGCACTATCTCCACCTATTACACACAAACTAGCTTAGATCTGAATCAATCGTTGGGTCAAATCTCCTCTGTTGCTTGCCTGCCTCCACTGCACAATACCTGCATGAGAATGAATGAATCCAAACTCGTTCCAAATTCTATTTACCCTGGAAAATCGCTCACATTGGAAATCACGTGAGCACAGGCTATATCACTGGGCATCTATTGTGCAATTCTAATGGGCATACTCAATCCATTGATTGTGCAAGATCTCATGCACAACTGATAGTCACAACTCACCCTTTCACTTACCTCTAACACTTGTCCCCACTGAACTGTCCATGCACTGAGTTAACTGATGTATACTTCAGTTGCATTATGAGTTAATAATTAGTGAATTAATTAATAACTAATTCACATAACTCATAACTTAGTCTATTGGCCAGTTAGACTAAATACAACTAGTTCAACTAAGTCAAACTGAACACAACTCCATTAACTGCTCATCTAACTCCACAGAACTCAATCACTGAAGTCCTAACTAAAGCCTCCATGCAATAGCTCAAGTAACCATAAGACACATTTTCCTTCTGGCAGTGCATGTGCCACATCCATAGCTCGACTGAAGTGCTCCAAGAGAATAAGATAAAGTTTAGAGTCCAAATATTACTAAGGGCTAATAATATTTGACTGTTTATATTTTTACCTGACAGTTAAAAATAGACTCTGATCACCGTTGTGATCCAAAAAATAGAAGTCCATCTATTTTTCCCAACATGACCAATTATCCATAAACAACATCCTGCAACTCATAGACCATGATCCATATGTCTAAAAATAGACATAGTCTAAAAATAGACTTTGTGCCAAAACTTGCCTGTGGGACCACTTAGTGAAGGCGACTCCTTTCCACTAAGCTCCATCACCTTGTTGCATTCTCAACAAGCATTTCTTGTTGCACACTTTTCAACAGTGTACCTAATTATCAAGCACAAAAGAAATAACTAAGTAAATTAGTATAATGACATATAAATTAAGAAATAAGATATTGAGATTCACTTCTATATAATAAAACTTACCTGAGCCAAAATTAATTCCAGAACCCAATCTCCTTCATTTTAACATAAGTCTATAAGATAGTTAATCAATGACTGTGGTTTTTGATAAATGTTAACTATCTCTCCTTTTTCTTTTTTTATTTTCATGTGTTAGTTTTTTCACAACATCATCATAAAACAATACTTGGCTATGACTCTTTCCATCTACTCGATTAAAAAGCATAGGCATATAGCTATTATCTTTTGTCCAACTATCAATATGGATGAACTCACAATCACTTATAATTGGTTGATCTCCATGGTTAAGAAGATTTGACTTTTGTCTGTAACATGAAATAGTAAAAGTTCAATTAACTTGCACATAAATTCATTTTTTAACATTAATCAAACATACATTTTCAACGTCTTACCATGTAAGCTGCATCCTTGAGTTTGTTTTTCCCTTGAAGCTTGCCAATAACATTGCCAATTGTGTGTCTGAACGAAATGTCACAAATCTCCATAATGGTGATGATGTGACTTCTACAAATCCCACAACCAATTTACTAAGAGCTTGATAAGTATAAGGGTCAATATCATAGTCAATGTTTGGGATATTGAAACCATGGGGAATATCTGCAATAACTAGGGAATAATCCCTTTTAGGTATGAGTTTATAAATGTCTTCACAGTCACCTTGTATTACTTGATATTGAATAGTTTCAAGCCCATTCCAAATGAAACGAGTAAGAGTTGGATCAAGTTCAACGTTCCGAAGACGTTGCTTTCTCAGTATTTTGATCTTAATTTTTTCAATAAAGGTTCTGAAACTATTTGCTGCTCCATTTGCATCCTTCCTCATCCTTTAATAAAATAAAAAAATATATGTATAAGTTATAAAATAAAATTAGTATACAGATGAATAAAAATTGAATGTATAAATCAACATATCTTTTTAAATGCAAGATAAAAATATTTTAGTGTTGATGCAGGAACTTGAATCTAGAATGTGCGTACAACATCATCCCAACTATCTTCATTCAACAATTTAACCATTTGTTCTTGAATTTTCATGTAAATTGTGTGACTAAATAGATAAAGTAAAAAAAAGTTAATATAATGATATGTATAACAAATACTACCAAGAAAAATATGTTATATTTAAAAGAAAATTATAATATAGAAATAAGTAAAAATAATTCAACAAACTTACTTTTGAAATTCCTCTGACATTTCCTCCAACGATAATTCCCTTGACTTCACATGAGATAATATTGATTTGACAAGTTTTTCATCCTTCACTCCTTGCAATACTCTCCAAGGTGTGATAGTCATATCTTTTGGAAGCTGCTTTATTCCTCTGAAATAAGTAAAAATAATTCAACAAACTTACTTTTGAAATTCCTCTGACATTTCCTCCAACGATAATTCCCTTGACTTCACATGAGATAATATTGATTTGACAAGTTTTTCATCCTTCACTCCTTGCAATACTCTCCAAGGTGTGATAGTCATATCTTTTGGAAGCTGCTTTATTTCAGGACCCGATTTACTGTTGCTACATATCAATGGTTTAGACTTTTTGACCTTTTGGCTTTTAATGCCAATGTTCTCCCACATGCTAAAAATATCATTAATCAATTCCCATATCTCTCCAGTTCTAAATACCAATTGGAAAATGTTATCAATACTTCTGAATATATCAGTGTTTACTCTACCTCCTTTTGAACTGATTTTCTCCTCAATTTGATAGCCTATTTCCCTACAACATTCCTTTCGGAATTCTATAGTAACATTATCTTATCCCCACCACATTTTTCTTCAAATTCATTATGAATAAATCTAACCCTTTGGATGCAAGTCATAGACATCCTATATTCATTGTCTGAATTATGATCGCATGCCAATAAATTTGCTTTTGTATCTGATAAACCAGCACAAATGATGCATTTCATTGTTTCAAAACGTTGGTTATTTGGATATTCCTCCATCAATTGCCTTTGAGCTTCTATAGAATGGTTCCCCCAAAGCACATAATAATTGTATTCAAAACATTTTGACTTATCAAATGCCTCTTTGTTGGGAAATTGAATTGGATCAACAAGAAGCACATAATTAACCACATGAGCATATGTATTGTACCTCATCAATGTCTTCAAGTCGTGAACATGCAGGTGGTGTGGATTTCTAATTTGATATTTAAATTGTCCTTTACTTGACTTATAGATTTGTCTCACATTAAGATGAAATGTAAGACCACCCTCAATTAAGTTTGTCTTTGTCAAGTTATGTTGAATGACATTTTGTTTTGTTTTAATAATGCCATCCTCTGAATCAACTCGTAGTGTAAAAAATTTCCCTGCTTTCTTTTGACTTTCCACTAGGATCTTCAGTATTGGCAATGACTACTTGAGAATGTTCAACTTTTATTTTCTTCCTCCTAACATTCTCATCATTAACTAGAACAGAGACATTCCTGGGCATTGTTACATTTTGTCTTTTATGGCTTTCTCCTTTCTAACATCAGTTCTAATGTCATCCTCAGTAATGACAACATATTCTTCAGCATCAGTTTCAACTTCCTCATCTTCAAAAGTAACCTATTGACGTTTGCTAGATTTATCCGCTATAGAGATTCTTTGCTGATCCCTTGGATGTAGTTTTGTAGCATCATGAATTAATATTTTTTGCTTCTTTGTCATATCTTCTTCTGACCCTGAGTAGAAAATGTTGAAAACATTCATAATATAGTGCTCTATGAAATGAATGCCTCCCAACATAATTGAAAGATTTTCAATAAAATTATGTCAAACAAAATATCATGTCAATAACGCAAAACTCAAATATAAATAACAATAACGCAAAACTCAAATATAAATAACAATACTTACCATATCTTGTGCAATGTCGTTTATAATTTGTTTACACAATTTTGTAGATTCCTCTGTCGTGTCATAGAATGACAATGATAACTGATATTTAATCTTGTCATGTGACTTGGGCAGTTTTGTAAGTACATAAACAACTTCAGTGTCTGGTATCAAACAAATGTCAATGAATTTTCCCAGCACCTCATAAATTCCATTATCATCAGGGATATCAACATATAGATATATCTGCACCTGTTGTTCGCCTTCTCTATCTTTAAAATACCATACATTTTCTATAAGCTTCATTTCTTTTGATTTCTTCCAGTATGAAATTGTCTTCTTATCATTTGAGTCACTTGATATATTTTTAGTTATTAGCTTAGGTTTGGTTTGTTCAACAATGTTTTCTGAGGATCCACCTTTAATATTAGCAGTTTTGGTCCAGAAAGATTCACAAAAATCTTCTTTGATGCCATTTTATTGCAAAAAATATACACATATATAAATCAGTAAATTATAAAAAAGAAACAAACAAAATCTAAAAATGATAAATAATCATAAATGATAAATAGTTTTGTAAAACATAACCTTTTAAAAACAATTTAAAAATAACTTAAAAATTAAAAAAATGCAGCTGCCCCTTGCCCCACCCCCGACCCAATGGGCCCATGGATGTGGACGTCCGAATCTGAGAATCGAGTCACCGCTCCCACGGGTCTCCAACAGGTCTCCACACCCACGTGCAAACCCCTCCAGCCCCACCCCCGTATCCCAACGGGTCCGTGGGGCCACGGGGGTGGGGTTGGAGGCGCTGCGTGCAACCCCCTCCTGCCCCTCCCCTGTGGCGCAACGGGCCCATGGGGCTGGTGGCCCATTGGAGACCCATGGGGGTGGAGGCACGATTCTAAGAATCAGCCCTCACCCCTGGCGAGGGCTGGGTGGGTGCCTCCAGCGGACACGACTGGGCCCACCACGCCCACGATGGATGTAGTGGCCTTCTGCCTGCCATGGGGTTTTTGGGTAAGCCTGACTCATCTAAATTTTTAATTTGTAAAAAAATCTAAATTTAATTAATAAAAAATTAAGTATTATTTTACTGGAATATGTTTTTGTTTAGGTATTTTACACGAAAATAACAACCCAACTGACAGATAACTACTACTAAACCTATTGAATTTTAAAACTTGCACACAACAAAGGGGAATCTAACGTTTCAAATGCGATAATCTTCAATTGAATATGTTGGCGATAACAATGTAGTTGCTCCACAAAATCGTACGAATTGTTTTATCGCATGGTTAATGTGGGATTAATTTGTTTTTATAAAAATTTTAACATATAATTTTGTTATGGCAATATAGGGAACTATGATAAAACGAACATTACAGAATTGTTTTACCACACGGTGAATGTGGGATTAATTTGTTTTTATAAAAAAATTAACATATAAATCTTGTTATGGTGATATAGTAAATTATGATAAAACAAACATTACATAATTGTTTTATTGCATGGTGAATGTGGTATTTTTTTTTTTACTATAAAAACTTAACATATAAATTGTGTTATGGTGATATAGAAAGTTATTTTAAATGTGTGATAGAAGATATAATAAAAATTAAAAAAAAAATTCAATTGTCTAGTAAATGTTATATAGTTTAAGTAAAAATTAATTTAGGAAAAATATTTAGTTTAAAATTTTAATTTAAATATTTAGTTTAAAATATTAATTTCATAAAAAAATTTTAGTTAAAATTTTTCAATAAATTGTAGAAAAAATTATGGAGGAAAATACGTGAAACAAAATTTTTGGAGGGAAAGTTTGGAGGGAATTTTTCATTCTTTAAGCTATATATTATCATTAGGAGAGAGTTCATTTATGTCATTCAACCTCTTATGTTTGAAAGGCATGGATTCTTTTGATAGCAGAGTTTCGCTTTGTGAAGCATCAACATCTTCGTCGCATAACAACTCTATTCATATTGATGAATATAATGGAAATTCTTCCACTATGAATAGAGAGTCAAATCTTCCACTTCGTCCTAATCCTAAGGACTATGAGAGCAAAAATGATGAAGGGCATGATCAAGAATTTCAAATAAATAAAGAGTCACAGTTTCCATTTAGTCCTAATCCTATGGACTATGAGAGCAATAATGATGAAGAGCATGATGGAGATTTTCAAATAAATAAAGAGTCGTGGTTTCCACTTAGTCCTAATCCTATGGACTATGAGAGCAACAGTGATGAAGAGCATGATGAATAATTTCAAATGAATAGAGAGTCACGATGTCCACTTAGTCCTAATCCTATGGAATATGAGAACAATGGTGATGAAGAGCATGATGAATAATTTCAAATGAATAGAGAGTCATGGTGTCCACTTAGTCCTAATCCTATGGACTATGAGAGAAGCTGCCATGAAGAGCATGATGAAGAATTTCAAATGAATAGAGAGTCGCGGTTTCCACTTAGTCCTAACCCTATGGACTATGAGAGAAGCAGTGATGAAGAATTTCAAATGAATAGAGAGTCACAGTGTCCACCTAGTCCTAATCCCATGGACTATGAGAGCAACAATGATGAAGGTCAGGATGAATAATTTCCAATAAATTGAGAGTCACATTTTCCACCTAGTCCTAATCCTAAGGACTATGAGAGAAATAGTGACGAAAGGCAAGATGAAGCACTTAGTCCTAATCCTAAGGACTATGAGAGTAGCAGTGACGAAGGGCAGGATGAAGAATTTATAGTAAGTAAAGAGTCACATTTTCCACGTATTCCTAATCCTATGGACTATGAGAGCAACACAGATAAGACACATGATGAAGAATATCCAATAAACGTAAAGTCAAATTTTCCATTTAGTCCTAATTCTAAATACTATGAGGGTAGCACTGAAGAAGGGAAAGATGAAGAATATCCTCGAAGTTAGTATTTCAAAAGCACAAATACTCATAGTGAGGATAATATTCCTCAAAATGATGATGAAAATTCTTATACAGATGATGATCCAATGATGGAGATGTTGCCAACAAATATTGTATCGAGGAGTAGGAGTAGACTTTTCGTATCAATCCAAGATGTTCTAGTTATTCAAGGGGTAGAGTAGAATATTTGATGATAAAAAGTTCTATCAGTGCTCTCATTTCAAGTGAATGTTGTCAAAAAGATTGTTTGAAACATATGGATTTCAAGTTTGCATTGGAGAAAAGGAAGAGATATTTGTCAATGAATAAAAACATGCATAATTCATATTTAGCGGGGTGCATTCAATCTACATTGTCAAGTTATTATTATCATATTGGGTCTTTATTTATTTGTAGAAAGGCTTTCAAAATGTTTCATTCAATGGGTAATTTTCGTCTGTTAAGAATCCAAGAAAAGTTGGAAAAGGATCCCACATTTTATTTAGAAGTATGTCATAGATGAGAGTTTGGGCCATTATCAAATACTGCAATGTCATGGGTGAAAGACTTATTTTCAAAGCATGGAGAGTGTATTCCAAATAGAGAGACAATACATATTCCATATAATTTCTCAAGACGAGAAGTCTACAACTTATACAAAGAATATACAGAAGGTGCTGAAGGACATGGTCGATTTATTTCATATCAATATTTTGTGAAGATATGGAAGAAATAATTCAACGATGTTCGTATTCTTAAGAAGACAAGGATGGGGATTTGAAGTACATGTGCTTCTCTTAAATAAAAAAGGGATAAATGTGAAGGGGAAAAAAGAGGTAAGCATTCATAACATTAATTTTTAAAATTGTATAGTCATCAACTATGAAAATGTATTTAATAATGATTTTCTTTTATGTTGTGTAGATTCGATTGTCAAAGCACCTCAAGAGCATCGCGAATAATAGACAAGTGAAAGGAAAAAATTGTACAAGCATCAAAAGAAGTGTTATGATAATCATAATAAATATTTGGGTTTGATAATTGATGGTATGGACCAGAAGAAAACACTTCTACCACATTTTGCTCGCATACCCAAAAATTTATAGGAGGAAAATTTTATTCAGTATCACTTGGTCGATTGTATGGTCTTCAATGGGAAAATCTTTCCAAGGGTATACTTCATAGCTCCAAATATTCATAATGATGCAAATCTAACAATAACCATAATTCATGATGTGCTTTCTCATTGGCCTAGTAATCTTCTTGAAGTTTTGTATCTACAATTGGACAACACTTGTTGTGAAAACAAAAATCAGATTGTTTTTGGGTATCTAAACATGTTTGTTGCACTAAGAATTTTTTAGAAAGTAAAGGTTGGTTTCCTTCTTGTTGGTCACACTCATAACCATATTGTTTAGATGTTCAGTTGTTTTTCAGCCACATTGAGGAGCAAGGAAGTTGGGATCTTGCCATCATTAATTGAATGTATTAAGAAATCATACATGCCAGAGCCAATTTTTGATGTGTTGGAAGAAACTGTTGACATGTGAAGGTGTATTCTGGGATTGCATGGTGAGGAGAAATGCATTGAACAACTTAATGACATTACCTTCCAACATCAATTTCGTATAAAAAAAAATTGATGGGAAAACACTAATATGGGGCAAGAAGTAATCAACTACTGCAGAATGGGTGCTATCATCAAGTTTGGCATTTTTGAAGTTCATTCCAGATCATCCAATACTTGCGTCAAATATATTGTTATTATAATCATTTGCTAAAGTTCATAATGCACGCAGGGAGAATAGAGATATAAATTATTCTGATTGCCTGGAAGAAATTAAAAAATGTATTAGATATACATATGAGTACTTTGATATTGCTGATTTAGTTAGGTGGGAGTCTTTTTTCAATAGTCAAAGTGACATCATTTCAAGAACAACAAATGAAGATACACCTTTGGAAACTCCATTTATTTGGCCACAAAATCTGTCAAATGAACACAAGGAAAGAAACATTGTAGAACAACAACAATCTCAAGGTATTATTAATTCTTCACAGGTAGAGGAAAGAGAAATGTATATTGGTTTCAGAAGATATCGTGCACAATGTGAAGCCATGGAAGACCTTTATAGGGGTTCAGTACAGGATATTAAGGAGGTTGCATGATCGCAGTGCTAGCAGATGGAGATCCCAATAGCTATCCATTCTGGGTTGCTAATGTTATAAAGGTCATTATAGAAAATGAAGATGTTGTAGGTGTTGAAGTACATTGGTATGCCACAAATACACACCCATTCAATGGTGTGTACAAGCTAGAGATGGTAGTTGATAAAAAAATTGGCGGAAAGAGAAAAATAAAGGGTACAAATATAAATCGTCGCTGCACAGGCCTCTTAAGATTGGAGGATGTTGACATACTTGTTTATGACTTCAATTTAACAAAGAGAGGAACTCTTTGCTTCAAGATGATAGAGATCATGAAGAGGTTGTTACTAGAAGGAACAATGTTGATATGGGTGTCTGCTGAAACCAGTTGTAGATCCAGAAGAATTTGGAAACCTGAAATGGTGGGCATGCATGTGGACTCAGATGGGGCACTAGTTGATGAAAGAGAAGATTATCTTCTTCTGCATCTAGTCATTCATCTGAAGATGTGAATTCTGATGGTGTGAAAGAAAATATGAGTGATTTTGAATAATTGTCTAAGGCAATTTATATAACTGATGTTTGCATCATATCTTGAAATAAAATTTTTGATTCCCATATGGTGTTAAATGAAGTTATGAGTCATTTTTATGTTTGTTGGATTATATGTTTTAATTATGATGATTTTTATTGTTTAGAATATCTAAAATGCAACAATAACTTAGAGATATAATTTATGCTTCATTCAATCTACAAGTATTGACATTTTGATTAATTTAGTCATGTAATTTGTTCATAATGTGTTGAAAACTTAGAGTTTTTTAATTCTATGGTTGAAAATTTTCCTTTTTTTTGTATCTTTAATGTTATGGTTGAAAACAATTATAATTTTAGCGATCTTTAGTGTCATGTTATTATATGTTTAACAACATGGATGGAAACTAATGTAATTTTAATGTGTTTTAGATCCCATTACTTTATTTTTATCGCCATTACTAAAAAAATGCTGAAATTATACCTGGAAAAAATGTTATTCTACCAAAAACATTAGTGTGTTTTTTCCTAAAAAGCAACTGTTTTTTGCACAAAAAAATTCAGTTTTACTGCCACTTTTTAAAAACGTTGAAAATTAACCCTAAAAAAAAACATCATTCCAGTATACACACTTTTCATTTTTAGCACTGTTTTTCATATTTTTTTTGGGGTTTTTGGCTAGAATTCCTGTTTTGAGTTTATAGTTTCCATTTCAAAGTTTACATTGTTGTTCATGGAAAACCCCATTGCCACCTCATAATAAAAATATTTGAGTCTCTCAAAGAAGCCTATCCATTGAAAAATACCAAATATGGTGGCAACTTCAGGATATTAGTAGATTTTTCTAGTATCAGTGAGCTCTATCCCATTGAAACCAACCCATTCCACCTTCATAGAGTTCCTTCAAGCAAGTTTTGGAGATAAATTTTAGGACACATCTAGAGGTTTCCTTATTATAACTCCCAAAGACTCAGTTAGGCTAAACAATTTCTTCCTGGGTATGAAAATTTGGAGAGAAGGTGGCATGTCTATGTTGCTACAGGAAAAAGATTCCTTGTTGCAACACTTCTGTGGAGTGTTTTTTTTTTTGAATGGACATGAACAACACATTTTTAACTTTAAACTTTCATTAAACCAATCATAAAAATATGCAAAATAAACTAGTGAACCTTCGTCCCTTCCACTCACAATTAGACATGAAAAACATTTTTATTAAGAATGGGAGTCTAATTAACCACAAAACATGTTACACAGACTAAAAAAAATTCATGGTAAAATTTCAAAAGGTATTTTGGGGCACCAACCTCTTTAATATGTGCAAGGAGAATGATGAGAGAAGATGGAAACATATATGTGACCTTGTAGCAACTCCTGTGGTAGTTTGCATTCCTATAGCTTCCTGTAGAAATTTGTAAACTTGTAGCTTCCTATAACACTTTGTAAACTTGCAATAACTATAGTAACTTTTGCATGCACATTGTCGATATGGGTGGCTGATCTTGTTTAAGTTTCTAGATGACTTAAGTGAGGAATATAGCATGATGTTGGGGGTGGTAGAGATGGGACTTAGCATGCAACACTTAGTTGTCCCATCTACCACTCCACTTCAAACACAATCCTTGGCCGTACTACCATATCAACCATTTCATCATACAAGAAAATGACCACCTTTTCAAATAAGTCCAAGAGTATCCCGTTTGCCTCATTCACTCCCCACATCTGGGAAGAAACTTTTGAGAAAGGTGAGTGCTGACTATTGGTTTAGACTTGGTCGTCGTCAGTTAGATTGCATGGGCTATCCTATTTGGAGCTCATTTTGCAAAAAAATTAATTTCCTCTACACTCAAATGAATTCAAAGAGAGAGATTGTGGGTTTCATAAGTCATGGTTACCTTTTGGATGCTTGGTGTTGATGTATGCCAGAGCTGAAAGTGTTTTTAGGTGCTGAGTGCAGTGTATAGTGTATCCTGTAACAGTCTGCAGGGGATCTTGTAGCTTCTCATGACCTCTTCATGAGTTCCTAGAGGGTATTATTAAAGTTTTAACAACATCATTCAGTAAAAATCACATAAGAGATATTCTCATTGGCATGTTTCAAACTAGCCAGTGTGGTTCATCTTCAGGACAAGAAGAGGAACCAGATCCAAGTATTGTAATAAATAGATGTAGAGCTGCTAACTAGCCGTTAGAGAGTAACAACTAGTTTGACTAAAGGCAAGAATTAGAAATTAGGTTTTGAAAAAGAAGGGTAAGGGAATTTATTGAATTAAGCTCTTATTAATTTTTTTTATGAATAATATTAATTGGGATTCTAGTAAAATAATATTATAAACCAAGCAGTTAAAATATATA
>APFE031453075.1:119252-156347 GCA_000404065.3 Pinus taeda
AGAAGGGCTTTCTTGCTGGAGGATGATGCTGGGTCAGAACATATGGTTGTAATCCTCTTGCTACTCTTGATCTTAATAAAGCTATTCAAGTTTTCCTCCATATTCTTGTATGTTTCATCATATATGCATTTGTATGGTTAACACATATCTGGTCCTGTGTTATTTATGAATATAGATCTCTGTTCTTCGATAGTAGTATGTTGCTTTGATTCCACAGGTGCTCTTTGAAGCTGGGCAGACAAAGAAGAAATGGCAAAGGTCTATCGGGAAGGAGAGGAATCAAACAAGGAAACCAAGCGCAAGACTAAGGTTGGTCTCCTTTGTTCCACTCTTATATATTTTCATAAAGGAAAGCAAAAGTAGATTTTACTTGTTTGTTTCTAAGATAGCTACCAGTGTTAGTGGGAATAGCAGCTCTGAGTGGACACTATTCCCAGTAACAGGCTGCTCCACAACATCCTGAAGCTGCTTCACCAATTTTGGCTCCTCCATAATTGTCAGAGACTTCTTTTGGCATTGCATGTTGAGAGGTAATGTACTCTCCCTCTCAATCACTAAGTCTCCAATAGTTGACTTGCTCCTCAAGGCCTTGCATGCATCTTGAACCTCAAGAACATACAGGTTCTTGACTCGTGAACTGATCTACTTCATCTGTCTCATGGTGATGTGTCTAAGGAAAAGCTTTCCCTTACTGAAGACTACATCATAGCCTTTGTCTTCTAGCATCGAGATCGATACCAAGTTCTTCTTCAGTCCTGGTACATACTTCACATTTGTCAAGGTAATGCGAGCTCCATGCTCCCTCTGAAAATAAACTATGCCCACACCTGAAATACTATACTTTTCATCATTACCCATCGCTATCAGTATCTGAAGGTCTTTCTCCTCCAAGGTACTGAACAAACTCATATCACCAGTCATGTGGAATGAGGCTCCACTGTCAAGAAACCAACCACAACCCATCATCAATGAAACCATGCATGCGATGAGGGTAAAATCCAATTCAAACTAAGAGGCCAATGCCTCACCTTCAGATCCTTCCTTGGATGCCATCTTGGATTTCTTCAATGGACAATTTGTTGCATAATGGCCCACCTCAAGATAATGAAAGTATCACACTTTCGATTTGTTAATATTCTTCCCACCATGGGAAGAACTCGATTTGGAATGAGAATCCTTCTCCTTCCCTTTCTTTGCCTTACTCGCTAAGGCACAATTTTCTTCATCCTACTTGGATGAAGAACCATCTCTGTTGCTTCTCCTGACCTCCTCCTACATCAGATCCAACCAAAGTTTTTCCTAATCTGGTAGTTTCTCTCTTCCATTTACCAAGTCTTGGCAGCTATGCCAGCTCTTAGGAAGACCGAGGAGAGCAAGAATCACCATGTCATCATTGGCTATCATGATCCCTACACTTCCAAGCTCATCCCTGCAGGCGGTGAGGTTCTTCAGATATGTAGAGATAGTGTCGCCCTTTTCACACTTGATTTTTCGAAGCTTGTCTTTCAGTGCCAACTTCCTCTGATCGCTGCTTGTTATAGACATATTTGGGCACTGAAACCCCAATCACATATGTCAATAAACCAAGGTCAACTAATTACATCTTTTCCCATAAGTTCTCCCTAAAAAACTACTCAGAACTGGTCAAAACTGGACCATACAGACTGCTCCATGCTGAAGGTGCGATGCATCTCACCTGTTACACACAAGGGGTGTGATGCATACTAAAAATCCCTTCTGTAGAGTGCGATGAGCGAGAGCAGGCAAATGGCAGAGGTAGTTTTCTAGGTGGAAACTCAAAGAATCTTCTAGAAACTGCTCATATGACACTTGCCTCTTTGAATTCGCTCAGGGATGAGTAAGAAATCATGAAATCTCCAAGTGGAACCAAGAACTATCAGTGAAATGAAACTAATCAAAAACCTAGAAGCTAACTCACCCCCCTGCAAATATCTATATATGGATCCCTCATCCCAGAGATCCAGAGGCCAAAATTTTGTAATTTGTAAGGAAGTGTTGTTGGTTTCTCTATGAGACATTGTATTGTTGGGTGATCTAGCTTTTCATGAGGTGAAGAGGGCTTTCATGCTGGGAGGATGGCACTGGATCAGACAACTGGGTTGTAATTCTCTCTTCTACTTCTATCAATAAAGTTATTTGAGTTTTCCTCCATATACTTGTGTATTTCTGAATCTTGTATTTATGTATGCATTTGTATGGTTAATGTACATTTGATTCTACATTGTTTATGGTGTTATAGATCCCTATGCTTTGATGGTATTTTGCTACTTTGCATCTTTAGGTGTTCTTTGAAGCGGGACAAGTGAGAAAGGAGTGGTGAAGCTCTATCAAAGGAGAGATGAAACAAGCAAGGAGCCAAGCGAAAGACTAAGGTTGGTGCTCTGTGCTTCTCTCTTATCTATCTCCCATAAAGGAAAACACAAGTTACTTTGAATTTTTTGTTTCTAAGATAGCTACCCGTCTTAGTGGGACTAGCAGATCTGAATAGACACTAGTTTTCTCGGAAACAAAATGGAAACTCCACTGGGGAATGAATAGTTTGTTTGTTTGTTATTGTTGTTTGCTTTATAAACTATAGACAGAGCCTGAAGTTAAGCCAGCTATCCTTCGAACTGCTTTAGCTATGAAACTACAAAGTAGATCAATGCTGCTTCAGTCAATCTCCGGGTTGGTTTATGAACTGAACATCTGACTTGCAAACATCCTAAGTGCCCTGGTGGTAGCTCAATAACCTCATTAGATCATACCCCTATACTTTGTGTTTACTGTCTATCATAATCCCGGCCTAAATCACTGAACTTAGCTACAAACTGTGAGTAAAAACCAAGATCAGTCTCATCCCTGGACCATCGCACTGTCTCTCATTGGCAGTCTGGATGCATCACACCTCCTGTGTGCTGCAGGTGAGATGCATCCCTCTTTCCCTTAAGGACAGGTGCGATGATTTCATGAGACTATTTCTCTCTCCAAATTTTGGTTTTTCTTCATTGTTTTCAGCTCTATTTAGTAGTTTTGCAGACTATGATCAATATATCATTGTTGAAACCTTCTTACTTTACATTATTCAGCCTCCATTGATAAGGAATTGTGAATATTTTTATGTATTTATCATCATTTACAGTCCTCCTTTGCAAAAAGTAGCTTAATCGAATTGTTGTCTTTTGATTCGAAAGTGTCGTAACTGTCATTTTCAGTCAAGAAAAAGAGTGTCGTAAAGTCTTCCTCTTTTAGATAGTCGATTGTACTTTTTTCAAAAGTATTTGATTTGAATTGTCAATTCTTTGAAGTGTCGAAAATAGTTTTCCATTGAAAATTGAAAGTGTCATCTTAGTCTTCCTTTTGTTTTGAAAAGAAATTGTTGAAGTGTCGCTTTGAAGAAAGTAGTTCAGATCTGTACGTAGTTTCCTTTTTGTCATTCTCACATTAAAGAAACGGAAAAACAAATACATGCATGTGCATTTGCATTTAGACTGCATGCGGAAATTGATATAAGAAAAGTGCATTTAGTGTGTGCTCTCTGCTCTATGCTGAAAGAATTGTACTTTTATTTCCTTAAGTAGCTAGGATTTTCATTGCTAAAAGAAAACAAACGTCTGTTTCTCATTTTAGATTGCATATTTAGGAATTGTACATCTACATCACGCGGTGAACCTTGAAAGGAAAACTCCTTAAGAAATATCAACTATAAAATAAATCTCAATGAACATAAAAACGATTTGGAACCTAACACAACATCTAGAAGTCTAGGCTAGAGACGTATTCCGGTGTCGTAAAGCCTGGTAACTATCGTTTTCATCGTAGGTTGGGTGATTCCTCTTCTTTGATATGACAAGTGCCAGTACGGACTTGTGCTCCCATGTATCATCGAGTATATATTGGGAGACCACAATAGGATGATATCCTTTATCCTCAGGAAGCCATGTCTACCACCCTATCAATCAGAATGCACTGAACACAACATTTGGGAATATTGACTGCCATACGTAAAGTCCTCGGTAATTTCTCTATAATTTATCACCGAGGTGTACAATGCAGTTTTTTGATTGGTTGGTAATCCCTCTGTCTAGATTTCTAGAGTAGTCACTTTCGTTCCTTTTCGACTCCTTAAAAGAAAAGGCCCATCTGAGAACTTGTGACTTCAGGCTCATTAAAAATTGAAGGCGACTAGAGTCACCTTTAGCTTTTTCTCGACTCTTAAAAATTGAAAAAGCAAGTTGTGTCAAAGTGTCGTAAAATTCATTTAATTCGGAATAACATCCCTATTCCTTCGTTGATCTTAGGTTGAGATATTGGAGTCCACCAATCAAGGATTTCCCCTTGGGGGAAATCCTAGTCCTTTCTCCTCTTGGGGAGATATTGGTGCTCCTTATATGGCTACATTGTCCCTTCCAGGACTCACAATTGGCCTACCATTCTGGCTATTCTCGACCTATGTTGTTCAAAACACCGTAATTCCTCAGCAATCAAATCAGCAACCAGATGATACTCGAGTTTCTCCCCCACCTTCTACTTAGTTTGTTTCTCCCTTTCCTTCTTCCTCTTTTCTTGGTGAAACTAGTGATACTAAAAACCAAGTAGCTGAGAAGAAGAAGAAAGGGAAGGAGAAGAAGAAGAAGAAGTCAGCTGCGCAAGGGGGAAACCATGCATCGTCCGGTGAAAATACATACACTGCACCTTCCAAATCCAAATCTCCATGTGTCTTTTGAAAAGGAAACCACTATCATCGAGATTGTCCTTGCATCCCGCGGATCTTGAGAGACTGGTCTCCCCGCTTGCACAATCTGGTGTCTTCGACCTCTGTCGATCATGTTGAGAGTACACCATCAACTAGTGAGAATGAAGTCAATGGACAAAAAAGAAGATCTAAATTTCCTTGTAGGTTGTGTGAAGGCGATCATGCCCTCCACTTTTGTCCTTTTCTGGACGAAGCTAAAAGAGTCTTGGATAACCGTCCTGCTTCACCGCAGCGACTTCCGCCTGGATACAAGAAACTCTTGCCAAGTCCATCGCTAGTTGAAAATTTGACTGACATACCTCTGTTGTCGATTGAAACACATATCATTGAAGATAAACCCTCTGAGTCCACACCGGACCAAAGTCAACAGGTCGAGACGGCAGTCGACCCAGTCTTGTCTACAGAAGGTCCACCTTTAGATGATACAGTCTCCAAAGAGAATGAGAATGACACCATTCAAATTCTTTTTGTTAACATAGAATTTGATGAACATGGAGGAAATCTACCCATTCCTTTACCACAGGAGGGAAGTTCCCCATTTCAAGAGATTCATCTGACCGTTTATTCGGTCCCTCCTCCAAGCAATCTAGTCGTTTCCTTTGATTGGAATCTACTAGTAGGACCCCACCTTCCATCTAATGTACCATTCCAAATCATAGTACAATCGTACAAAACGATCATGGCTGGAACTATCATAGATGAAGGGGCTTCCGTGAGTATTCTTTCCTCAACTGCTTGGAAAGTTCTTGGTTCGCCATCGCTTCTGCTTGAGATTCAAAACTTGTCAGGCTTCAATAAAGGAACCAGTCGACTGTTAGGGATCCTTCCAAATTTACCTATAACTTTGAGAAGGAAAATCGTTCATTTGAATCTGATGGTAGTCCAAGGGCCACTAGATTACAATCTACTCCTTGGGCGTGACTACATTTACAACATGGGAGCTGTTGTTTCCTCACTCTTTCGGGTGATGTGTTTCCTGTATGAAGGAAGAATGGTACAACTTGTTGACCAGCTTTCATTCCCTGGTTCAAACATGGCTACTAGTCAAACACCATCCCTAAATGGTCTCCTTGCACAAGGAATGTCTCTTCAACCTCCAATTCATCCACCTAATTACCGCGAGTAATTCAGTGAATGTGACGAAACCCAGGGAGCATGCACCCTGGTCTGCTTCGGCAGGAAAAACTAGATGAAAAGATAGATTTCCTCGTAGGATATATGACCAGTCTGACACACCTATCCGTTTAGGATATGGGATTAGTCTGGAAAAGGATTTCCTCGTCATAGGTTATATGATTGGTCTGACACACCCATCCATGTAGGATATGGGATCAGTCTGAAACAGGATCTTCTCGAATGTTATGTGATTGGAAGCTCACACCATTCACCTCTATCTATTTCGATGGACAGAGCCGAGGAAGTGTTTTTCCTGCTCCGTGGATGAAACAATCTTGCTTGAATGCAAGGAATTCCATATGGTAACCTGGAAACTCTACTTTTCTTTATACCTAGGGGCATGCAAACCTTTTTTACGCAAGTGAAAAGCGACCAACATAACTCTAACCCCGTAGAATTTTACTAACTTCAACTGCTTAAGTTAGGTGATTGGTTTGATCCACCATTCACCTTTGTCGGCAACCCGATAAAGTAAAGGAAATGTTTTTTCTAAACTATCCTACCTAACCTTAGTAGTTCATTAACTCTTAGCTCTGTAGTTGGTCGTTTCTAGCCTGCATACAAAAGGTGCTGAGCAAAGTTTCGCATGGGGCAAGATCATTAAAAAATGAACCTACTAATAAGAGACATCCTTAAAGATGACTGGAACGAGCAATGTTTCCGCAAAGTTCAAGCTCATTAAAAAATAAACCTAGCAACGAGCAATGTTACCGCAAGGTTCAAGCTCATTAAAAAATAAACCCGCCAATGAGCGTATGTTCCCCTAGAGTTCAAGCTCATTAAAAAATGAACCCACCTTCGGTAAATAACCTTTGTGATTGCCATTATATCAACCTTTTGAACCTTGGTTGTGTTCTTTCCATCACCTCCATCCGTTTGGCCAATCATATGCTTCCACTTGATTGTTTACCATTTTGAGGAACAGCTGCGATGAGTGGTCCTGTTATCCAACCTCTTCACACCACCATGTTTTGAGAAGTCCCATGATTACCTAGAACTAGTTCCAAGATTACCCATAACCCGTTTGCTACCCTAAACGCCACTCGTTCCTCAGAAAACGAGTCTACTTTAAACTCTTTTCAGACTCGCTAAATATGAAAAGATTGTTGAGCAATTGGCCTCTCCAGCTTGCTAAAGTGATTGGAAGTGCCATCCCTCTTGTATTTTAATCTTTTTGGACTTGAGGGATCATCCCACAAAAATATCGAGCACTTGTATTTTTCGGCTTGCTAAAGTGATCAGAAAAGTCATCCCTTTTGTATTATTTTAATCTTTTTCGGACTCAAGGGATTATGATATGAAAAAGAACTACTAGAGTTTCCTTTTCATCCCTTTTCAAACTCTCTATACATGAAAAGGACCAAGTTGTCTTTGTCGTTAAACTCGTTAAAACAATAGCGACAAACTTGTCCATCTAGACAAGAACAAGTTTCACTGTCACTAGGCTCGCTAAAACATAGCGACAGGTTTGCCTGAAGGGAAAATTATAGAATAAGAATATGTTATCCTCCTCAAGCTTGAAAAAAATAAAGAGGTACTGGTCAGAAATTACTGGGGAAAAAGGGAAGAAAACATTGGTAGCAGGTCGCTCTTGAACATGACACTCCATCACCATGATTGAGTCAGGTTGGGTTATTCCGTTCACCATCACCATTGGTCCTCCGTACCATCCATGGGGTTAACGCTATCGATCCATCACAATGTCACCAATATGTTCAAGAGAAGTCACTCAGAGAATTCACCAACCCAGCTAACGCCTCATCCACTACAATACCTTCACGCTCCATTTTTCATGACCGCCACCCTAAGCCTTGTATCACCAGATCGTTTTCACCTCCAGAAAATCATTTGCTTCATTTCGTGTCGTAGATGTGGGATTCATTAAGGCCCTCCTACGATGGTTCACTTCTTGTCGACATCATCTCATTATCCAAGAAGTTTACTTAGGAACAACCCTTTTAGTACTTTGAAGCTTGCATGCCTCAATGGCAAGTTTCTCACTTCCGGTGATAGGTTTACATCAATGAACTTCGACTGAAAGATTTTGCGTGGTGTTCGACATCAACTCGTATATTCACACCACATGAATTGTGTTGCAGTACCTTGAGGGTCATTATCATTATAGGTGATTCCTCTCGCGCCTGTTAACAACTTACATCATTGGCTGGTAATCAGGCGATGTCTTTCCTTGTTTGACTTTAGAACATCTTTTCACATGGATCGACTTGTACATCAGGAAAATATTGAACGAGTTTTGAAGACTCTGGATCTAGTTTCATCCATCTGGGTTGCGATATATTCAGGAAAATAAAGACATCAATTGTACTCCACAACTGCACAGATGATCATCCAAGCTAAGGATGATGGCTCTACCAGAATCACCAGTCTCCAACAACAGACGATTGTTTATCCTATGTAGATGAAAATGAAATTATAAAGTTGAGCATGGGAATGCCCACCTCAGCTAGATCATGAAAATAATATGAAGATAATGTATTGTATTGTATCTTATTACAGGTCACCTTCCAGTTCAGAAAACCTCGGATGCTCATGATAAAGCATTTCACCCGACATCAGAAAATTTACGACCTCATGCTTTAGGGGACAACTGTTATAGACATATTTGGGCACTGCAAACAAAATCACATATGTCGATAAACCAAGGGCTCTCAACCCCTAAAGTGTTGTTTCATACCCTAAAGGATCAAGGTCAACTGATTACATCATCTCCCAAAAGTTCCCCTTGAAAAACTACTCAAAACTGGTCAAAACTGGACCATGTAGACTGCTCCATGCTGAGGGTGCGATGCATCTCACCAATTACACACAAGGGGTGCAATGCATACTGAAAAACCCTTCTGTAGGGTGCGATGAGCGAGAGCAGAGAAATGGCAGAGGCAGTTTGCTAGGTGGAAACTCAAAGAATCTTCTAGAAACTGCTCATATGACACTTGCCTCTCTGAATTTGCCCAAGGATGAGTAAGAGATCATGAAATATCCAAGTGGAACCAGAGATATTAAGTGAAAGACACTAATCAAAAACCCAGAAGTTGACTCACCCCTTGCAAATATCTATATTTGATCCCTCATTCCGAGATCAGAGGCTGGAATTTTGTAATTTGTAAGAAGTGCTTTGTTTCTCAGTGAGACATTGTATTATTGGGTGATCTAGCTTTTCATGAGGTGAAGAGGGCTTTCATGCTGGGAGGATGGCGTTGGATTAGACAGCTGGGTTGTAATCCTCTCTTCTACTTCTATCAATAAAGTTATTTGAGTTTTCCTCCATATACTTGTGTATTTATGAATCTTGTATTTATGTATGCATTTGTATGGTTAATGTACATCTGATTCCACATTGTTTATGGTGTTATAGATCCCTATGCTTTGATGGTATTTTGCTGCTTTGCATATATAGGTGTTCTTTAAAGTGGGACAAGTGAGAAAGGAGTGGTGAAGCTCTATCAAAGGAGAGAGGAAACAAGCAAGGAGCCAAATGAAAGACTAAGGTTGGTGATCTCTTCTTCTCTCTTATCTATCTCCCATAAAGGAAAACACAAGTTACTTTGAACTGTTTGTTTCTAAGATAGCTACCTGTCTTAGTGGGACTAGCAGATCTGAATAGACACTAGTTTTCTCAAAAACATTGTTATTCTGATATAGATCCTTCGATGTTTTCCACATTGAAAACGGTGTCTCCTTCCCATGGAGACTTGAAACAATGTGGTCTCGAACTCCCTCCAGAAGGATTCTCCTTGCTATAGCCACACATTTCTTCCATTCCGCCAATTCTTGGGCATTAGCAGCTGCTGGCTTGGGGACTTCTTGAACAATGAAGTCCTTCAAACCATTTTCCTCTAATACCACTTCCATGCGATCCTTCCAGGCTATATAATTCGATCTGCCATCAAGGGCATACTTGAGTCTCAAACCGTTGAACGCCATTGGTGAAATTTAAGATTTGATAAGAATTCGAATTCTATAATTAGGAACTTCAAACTTCGAACTTCTCTCTTCTTTGTATACTGTTCTTCGCTTTGATCACCTTTGCTCTGATACCATTTATAATTTCCTACTATAGATCACCAGATAATGCAATATACTAAAGCAAAATACTTGATCTACTTCTACAAACAAACTTGTGGAAGCTTAATCAATTTTGAGCAAGATCAAATAGAACACTTATAACAGAGAATGAGAAATCAATCAAACATGAATACAGAAGAATACTATAGGGAAAGCCTCAGCTAAAGACCCCGATCTCTTTATTATCATACAAGTGGAAATTTCTCCGGATTACACAAATCTTTATCTCACAAGATATCCAGCTCTCAGTACAATCCCTCAATGCTACTCATAGACTGAATAGACACAACATATGCCTTCTCTCAGTCCTCCAAGCCTCCTATTTCCTTGCGCGGTTTCTCCTGGGTCCTATGGCTGCCACCTGCGTGAATTCCTTCTCACACAACTCACCAAACTCAGAAGTAACTGCGCAATCCTGAAGGAGATAATTACTTCTGCATGGATGAGTTTCTTATATAGGAAAAATCCTCCAACTGATGGTACACTGTCCCTTCCTCTGATCTCAACTAGGTCTCTGACTGAACTGACATGCATGGGTTATTTATGAGAGAATATTCAGTTATTTGAAGTGCAGTAGTTACATGCATGCATGCATTAACTAACTGAACTCACAATTAGTTCCACAAACTGTTGGAACTAATCTAACTGGACTTAAGTCAGTTAACTGAGCTAACTAATTTCAACTCAAAGTACAACTTATCCTGATCACTTTAATTAAGGGATAACTTCCTCAATCAAAGGGATAACTGTTGCATGTCTTCACATAGACTTCATGTTTGATTTTCTCCAACCAATTAACTCAAGATGAATTAATTAACTATTTTTCAAACAGATGCTAAGATCAAATTCGAATTTTAATTCTCAATTTTAGTTCAGGGACTAACTAAAATTGGAATGTATCCTGAAATTCTATTTATAGAAATGCTATTTTTAGCATTTCTATTTTATCATTCATTGTTGCTATATCCAACACTGGTACCTGAAATTCTATTTATAACATTTCTATTTTTAGCATTTCTTGTTGCTATTTTCAACAAAAAATTGAAAGAAGCATGTGGCTATATAGTGAATGGGACAAACATAATGAAAGGGACTCATTTGTGAGGCTTAGTGATGAAAATATCAATCATCATGGCCCTCCTATAGCTCTTCCTTGGACCACATTCTCAAAGAAACTTGGATTTGTATATTTTTTCAGAGACTAGTCCTTCTTGTAGCATTTCTGCACTTTGTTGTAGCATTTCAAGGAAGTTGCAGAAAAATTATGAAAAGTTGGTGACATGAGATGAATGATGCCAGGGTTGATGTAAAGGAGTGAAAAATGGTGCAAGGATGTCAACTAGGTCAACCTTAGAGAAACTGTGTTGGTGACTTGGAATTGTAGAAATTAGGTTGCATATTTTCAACTGCTCATGAAGTTTTAATCAAAATCACAAACCTACTCTACTACTATGCGGACATTAATTCACAATTTAGAAAAAAAATATCAGACATGTAAGTAGAAATAAAACACATGAAACAAGTATTTTTATCTGGGGAAAGAAATATGCTAAAAACCCCAATGCCTGCTTGCATTAATCAAATGAATAAATATGTATTACAATTGTTTTGCTCAACTGTGCTCACCGTGAAAGTGCACAAGCTATATCTCTACTTACTAAAGGTCTTTGACCCAGACTTAGTCAAATTTTACCTCGTTCTGAGATCCTGTTTCCTTGCATTGTTCCTTTAATAATTAACCCCCATTATTTAGGAAGTTCCTCTAATTGAATTGTGAAATTCCTTAGGTTGATCATCTGACTACATGCAACACCTGTACACTCAAGACTCTTGAAATATGGCAACAAAATTACTCCAATTTAATTTTTCCTTGAATTAAATTGTGAATTAAAATCGAATTTAGTCTTAACAACTACCTGGAAATAATTAATTAAGTTATTTTGACTTAATTAGTTGGAGAAATTCAAGTTAGAAGTCTTTTTGAAGTCATGCAAGGGTTATCCCTTAAATTAAGGAGATAAGCCTTAAATTAAGGAGATAAGATTGAGTTATATTTAAGTTGTAATTAGTTAACTCAGTTTACTGAGTTAAGTCCAGTTAAATTAGTTCCAAACTATTTGAGGAACTAATAGAGAGTTGATAGTCAGTTGATGCATGCATGCACTCAACTAGTGTACTCTAGTTAAGTGAATATTCCCTCATTAGAAACTCATGCATGTCTATTATGAGAAAGACCTAGCTGAGATTAAAGTCAAGCACAATGTACTATCAATTGCATTGTGTTTTCTTATAAAGAAAACTCAGGCATGCAGTAAAGGAATCATTCCTCAAGGATTGCGCAGTTCTGACAGTGTGTGAGATCAGGGGATCATCCACTTGGTAAATGAGTTTTCCACTTGGTTGAAGGTGAATCATCCCAGAGGAACATCACAAGGAAATAGGAGTTTGGAGGGCAGAGGAGAAGGCTTGAGAGAAACCAATATTTCCTGTGAGCATCTGTGAGGATTGTACTGAGAGTTGGCTAGCTGTGAGAGTTAAGGCTTTGTATAATTCCTATTTATTTCCACCTTGTATGATAATACAAATAGTGGGGTTTTTAGCTGATGCTTTCCCAAAATAATTTTCATGTGTATTGTGCCATTGATTCTTTTTCTTCTAGTTATATTGTTCAGCTCAATCTTTAAGCTTCCACAAATTGATAGTAGAAGTAGGTTATAGTATTCTACTTTGATTTATATTGCATTACCGGGTTAACCTACAATCAAATTTTCTACAAAGACTGGTCTACAACTGATGTCACACTATATTGGAATATCCACCTCAAATGGGTAACTCTAATTCTCTGCATGCACTAGCTATTTTGGCTAATTGATTAATTAATTGGATGATCACTGAGTTTGACTAAAGTCCCACTGCACAACTTGACCCTCCACTAGTTCCTACAACAGTTGGAACTAGTTTAACTGAAAAAAACCTTAGATAACTGACCTTGATTTCTACAAATTAGAAATCACACATGCATAACTGAAATCTAACTCCTCCAACTCGAATTTAGTGAGTAAACTAGGTGACACAAGCCATGCCACACAAGTTAACATCATCCAAGTTGTTTGTTGATGTAGAAATTTGAATTTTCTCAATTTAATCAAGGCAAAATCAAATTGAGAATTTCTTGCTGCATTTTTCAACACGCCCTCTCAGAAAGAAAGGGATTATCAACCACCATTATCCTGCACCCTTGGAACTCTATATTCCCTCTTTACAAGGCCTTTTTCAAAATGTCAACATCTTGTTCCTCTGTTGGAATGTACTGCAACAATGTTATCCACCTCTGAACACAATCCTGTAAATGGTGATATTGTATATCTATATGCTTGGATCGATTGTGAAAAATAGTATTCTTAGAGAGCTTGATGCACTTATGATTATCATAGTATATTACAATTGGATCCATCATTTGACCAAACAATCCAACAACTATCTTTCTCATCTAGATCACCTCACATGCTGCTTGACTCACAACCATGTATTCTGATTTTTCCAAGCTCAGTGCCACAAATATTTTCTTCCTGCTATACCAAGAAACCTTTACGGACCCAACACTGAGAATTTGACCTGATGTACTCTTTCAGTCTGATGAACTCCTCACCCAATTTGCATCTGTGAAGCCACATAGCTTCACTTCCTCTATCCGTCTGTACCATAGTCCAAACTGGGTAGTGCCTCTGAGGTATCGTAGAACATGATTAGCTTCCCTCCAAAATAATTTGGTTGGCCTAACCATAGCTTAGATTAGCTGGTTGACTGCTATCTGGTCATGTGTTCACAAAATACATTAGTGAACCCACCAATTGCTGATAAACAGTAACATCCACTTCCTCACGTGAAGTGGCATACTCTTTCCTCCTGTTGGTCGCTAGAGGTGTCTCCATGGGTTTGAAACTATCCATGCAGAACCTATGAAGTATTTCAATGGCATACTTTCCCTGAGAGACAAAAAATTATCCATCGCCTTGTCATACTTACAATCCGAGGAAGTATTGCATGAGACCCATGTCCTTCATTTCAAACTCTCTTGCAAGGTCCTCCTTACAAGATCTGATCAATTGCTCATCACTAGTTAAAATCAATTCATCAACATATAAGACAATAATCAACAATTTACGAGGTGCTTTCCTGAGACCGTACAATATTTGCTTGAGTCTGCACACATAGACTCCTAATCAAAAGTTTCAAAGCCTTATGGTTGCTCAATGTACACCTCCTCCTCAATAAATCCATTAAGGAATGTTGTTTTTACATCCATTTGGTGGATCTTCCACCCCATCTGTGCAGTCAGAGAAAGAATTGATCTAATGGATGAATACCTTGCTACAGGAGCAAAGGTATCCTCATAGTCAATCCCCTCAACTTGAGAGTACCCCTTGGCCAGAAATATGGCCTTGTACTTTTCTATGCTTCCGTCTACTAGATGCTTTATCTTGAAGACCCATCTCGAATCCACAACTAATTTTTCTTCTGGTCTTGGGACCACTTCCAAAACATTGTTATTTACAATAGATTCGTATTCCTCCACCATTGCATCAAACCATACATGTTGCTCTATTTCTTCCTTTAAATAGGATGGCTCAACCTCTACAAACTCAGTCATTAGAGCCATGTAGCAAGTGTACAGATTTAGTGACCTTCTTTGCTCGTGTTGATTTGAATGAGCACCCACATTCTCCCTTGCATCCTGCACAAGTCTCTCAGCTTCCATGGTCCTTTTTCTGCCTTCTCTGGATGGTTCTTCTTGAGTGGCTGTTTCCACTCTCTTCTCCTCAACTTGTGGTTGCTCCACAACTTCTTGAGGTTCCTCCTTTAGAGCTAAAATCTCCTCTTATGGTGGGATCTGAAACTCCCTCTCAAGAGAGAAACACATTACTTTGTCTTCATCAAATTTTACATCCCTTTGCACAACTGTCATTCTGAGGGATGGAAAGTACACACGATAGTTGTGGGGAGTTTTTATGTAACCCAAAAACACTCCCAATTCTACTATCAACTCTAGTTTCTTCCTTGATTCTTTGGAGACATGGTAGTAAACAAAGGCGCCAAAAATCCTGAAGTGCAACACATCTGACTTTCTCCCCGAGAAATCCTCCTCCAGTGTAATCATGCCCAAAATCCAATGAGGACTCTGGTTTTACAAGTAGACTATTGTTTTGCATGCCTCCCCACAAATGAAAAGGTAGGCCTTGATCATGCAAGATCACCCTTGCTGCATCCACAATGCTACAATTATTTCTCTCAGCCACCCCGTTCTACTGAGAGTTGTGGGGTGTTTCCAACTCTCATTGAATTCCTTCTTTTGCACAATTTTTTTTAAATTCATTCAACACGTACTCACCACCATTATCTCTCCTGAGAGCCTTCGCCTTCTTACCCATTTATTTCTCAACTGGTGCCTTGAATTCTATGAACTTGGAGAATGTCTCATCCTTCTTCTGCATGAAGAAGATCCAACACTTCTGTTAGAAGTCATCAATAAAAATGACAAAATATTTGTGCCTAGAAGTGGAGGCTGTCGAGAAAGGTCCACAAACATCAGAGTGGTTCCTTTCAAGGACTGCATGTGCTTTGCTGTCCCAATCATGGAATGTGGAATTTGTGTACTTCCCTAAGGTACATCCTTTTCATACATCATGTTACTCAAGTGTTCCATTGGGGAGGCATGTTGTTATCTGCTACATGATCTTCAAAACACCATGATGAAAATGGTGAAGTCTTCTATGCTAAAGTTCACCGACATCACAACTCTACATGTTCTCCACCTTTGTGCTCAATGCAACACAATCCTCCACATCTAGTTTATACAGGCTCTTCACATGAACCCTGATATGCTTCACCTATCCCATGGTTATGTGTCTCAGGAATGCCTTTCCTCTATTGAAGATCACATCATGACCACATTCTTCCAAAACTATAATAGAGACGAGATTTTTCTTTAGGCTCGGAATGAACATGACATCCTTGAGCCTGAAGGGGGAGCCTGAATCTCTTTGAAAGGTGACTATACCAATCCTAGTCACACTATACCTTCCATCATCCCCCATCTTGATGTGCATATGGAAATATTTCTCCTCCAGGTCACTGAAAAAGTATCTATTCACCATCGTGTGGAATGATGCACCTGAGTCCAAGTACGACATGCTCCCCATCACTATGTTGGCCACGCATGAAATGAGGGTAAATTCAAGCTCGAACTGTGAAGCCAAAGCCTCACTTGCTGCTCCTCCTAAGGTATTCTTTCTTGTTTTCTTGTGTGGACACTTCATGGCATAGTGATCAAATTCATGACAATGGAAGAATTTAATTTTTGACAAATATTTCTTCTTGGCCCCTTGAATGGATTCTTGTTTTGATTAGGGTTTCTTCCCTTTTCCCTTCTTTGCCTTTCCATCCAACGCAAATTTTTCTTCATCCTCTCCCTTGGATGAAGTCCCATCTCTGGTATTTCGTGTTCAAAATAACAACAAGAAATGTTAAAAATAACATCAAGAAAGAAAATCCTAATTTAATTTGTCTTTGAATTAAATTATAATTCCACATCTCATGACAACTTGTAATAGTTAACTAATTTAATTTGACTTAGTTAGCTCAGTTAATTTGAGTTGAGGTTATAACTAGAGTCATGTAGAGTTTCTCCTACAGTTAGGAGCACTAGTTGAGGTTATTTTGAGTTGTAATTATTTAATTCAGTCCAACTGAGTTAAAGTCAATTAAACTATTTCCAACTAATGGAGGAATTAGTGGGAGATCCAGTAGTGAGGTATAACCAGCAACAATGGGGTGTAACGAATAGCATTGGGGTGTAACCAACAATAGTGCGGTATAACCAACATCAGTGGGGTGTAACTTAACATAGTGGGGTGTACCCTGCAGTACTGGGATGTAACCTGTTGTAGTGGGGTGTAACCTACAGTGATCAACTAATGAACTAAAGATTCGCTCATAATTAACTCATGCATGTCAGATCAGAGAAATACCCAGTTGAGATTGGAGTCCAGGGACAATGTACTATCAGTTGTAAAATCATCTAAATTAAACAAATGGTGCATGAAATCAGAATAAGGCCTAAAATAAATCATTCCTTAATTAAAAAAATCACTAATTTTAACCATTCGAATTTCCTTTAAAAGGAGGAATGAAGGCACAAGTTTAATCATTGTTTTGGTGAGCACGAGTTGGTGAGACCAAGTAATAAGAAGCAAAAAATTATGCTTGGAGCTTGTGAGGGAAAGGAATGATGGGTTTGGAAGGCTAGGAATTTGGCTAAGTATTGGCCAAAGGAAGTCATTCAAGTATATGATAGAAAATACTTGTGCAGGTTGAGCTGAAGGTTGAGCATAGCATATTGTATTCATCCAAGGCTTGCCTAGGAAGCAATGAGATAGATAGAGATAATGTAGAGGTTTCTCATGCTTGAGAAAAGAATTGTAATCCTCTCATATTTTCTAATAATGAAATATATAGATAGCAGGGGTTTTTAGCTATGGCTTTCCCCAACAAATCATTGTGTTATGTGTGATTGAATTCTTTCTCTTATATGCTTTGTGATTTCATTGATCATTTATTATTTCTGTTGATGAGTAGAGTAGATTCAAGTAAATTTTTTTAGCATATTACAATCTGAAGTTTGAATCTACAAAGAATTTCTACATGGTATAGAGGTTGATTTGTAGAAATCTCTGCACAGTATCCGAGCTAGATTTGTAGAAACTTCTACATGGTATCAAAGCTATATTGTAGAAATTTCTACATGGTATCATAACTAGATTTGTAGAAATATATACATGGTATCATAGATAGATTTGTTAAAATTTCTACATGGTATTAGAGCTGAAATCATGATAAAAGAGAATAATTTGAAGTTGTCCTTGCAGACGCAAGCAATACGAATTGCCCAGTTGCAATATGCAGGTTAAATTCCATCTAGAAGATTCCCATCATAAATATTTGCAGTCCAGTTTCCAATGTAGAAGGACAGTGCAAGTTTCCAAGAGGGAGTAAAGAGATTTCCCATAGGGATATCGAGACTCAGAGGGAGTCTAATTTCAGAGCGAGAAACCCTATGGAAGCTAGTACTTCAGGATCTGGGAAGACTAGACTCATTATTGCAGTGGTTGTAGCAGTAGTGTGAAAGAAACAAAAAAGCAACAACATCAACAATATGAGTATATTAGATTTATCTCATGCATGAAAAGAATTAAGGAGCAAGGAAAAGGTTAGAGACTTTGTGGTTGAGAGGAAGCATGAATTACCTCTCAAAATGCAACCTCATTAGTAACCTCAAAAAGTTGTAGAGCAACCACAATTGGAGAATCATAGAGGAGACATAGTGGAGGCATTCACTGAAGCAAAGATCTTCAGTAGGGGAAATTTCGAGCCAAGTGGGAAGAAGGAGCACATGTAGCCATACCTCCAGGTGTGAGGTGGGGTGATATGTAACCTTAGTCCAAGGGTTTTTGGGCATGATCCATTGAGGTGTTTTTTGTCTCATGGATCATTACCTCGCTACAGGGCCCCATAGTATTTAGTAGCATGAGGATTAGTGTCAGTCAGATACTGAGGAGTGCAGAGAAGTGTTGACACCAGAGCATGAGGCTTAGTAGCAAAGTCAACAATAACATAGTTTTCCTAGTAGACAGTTGTAGACACAGTTGATTCAGTTTATTTTGTTTGGATGCTTTTTGGTTGCAGACGTTCTAGCAACAACAACAATAGTGACAAGAGTTACATGTAGAACCTTCCAAAGGTACTAGATTGGGATATATGTGAATTAATTCCTTGTTGAGAGGGAGTGTTGAAAATAGCAACAAGAAATGTCAAAAATAGCATCAAGAAAGAAAATCCTAATTTAATTTGTCCTTAAATTAAATTGGGAATTAAATTGTAATTCCACATCTCATGACAACTTTTAATAGTTAACTAAGTCAATTTGAATTACTTAACTAAGTTAATTCAAGTTGAGGGTCTAACGAGAGTCATGTAGATTGTCTCCTGTAATTAGGAGCACTAGTTGCGTTTATTTTGAGTTGTAATTATTTAATTCAATCTAACTGAGTTAAAGTCAGCTAAACTAGTTCCAACTGATGAAGGAATTAATGGGAGATATAGTAGTGAGGTGTAACCAACAACAATGGGGTGTAACTGGAAATAGTGGGGTGTAACTAGCAGAAATGGGGTTTAACTTACTGTAGTGGGGTGTAACTTGCAGTAGTGGGGTGTAACCTGCTGTAGTGGGGTGTAACCCGCAGTAGTGGAGTGTAACCTGCCATAGTGGGGTGTAACTTGCAATAGTGGGGTGTAACCTGTAGTGATCAATCAGTAAACTGAAAATTCACTCATAATTAACTCATGCATGTCATATCAGAGAAAGACCTAGTTGATATTAGATTTCAGGGACACTGTACTATTAGTTGTAAAAGCATCTAAATTAAACAGATGGTGCATGCAATCAGAAGAAGGCCTAAAATAAATCATTCCTTAACTCACTAGTTTTGACCATTTGAATTGCCTTTAAAAGGAGGAATTAAGGTACAAGTTTAATCATTATTTTGGTGGGCATGAGTTGGTGAGACCAAGTAATAGGAAACACAAGTTTGTGCGTGGAGATTGAGAGGGAAAGGAATTAGGAGCTTGGAATGCTAGGAATTTAGCTAAGTATTGGCCAAAGGAAATCATTCACGCAGAGGATAGAAAATACTTGTGTAGGTTGAGCTCAAGGTTGAGAAAATCATATTGTATTCATCCAAGGCTTGCCTAGGAAGCAATGATATAGATAGAGATAGCGCAGAGGTTTCTTGAGCTTGATCAAAGCATTTTAATCTTCTCATATTTTCTGATTAATGAAATATACAGATATCAAGGGTTTTTATGTGTGTATTTCCCCAGAAAATAATTGTGTTACGTGTGATTGAATTATTTCTCTTATATGCTTCGTGATTTCATCGATCGTTTATTCTTTCCACTGATGAGTAGAGTAGATTCAAGTCAATTGTTTTAGCATATTACAATCTGTAGTTTGAATCTACAAGGAATTTCTACATTCTTCCTTATTTCCTCCTGTACCAACTCATACCATAAGCACTCCCAATTTGGTATTTTCTCCCTCCCATTCACCGAATCTTGATAGCTATGCCAATGGTTGGGAAGGCCCAGAAGGGCTAGGCTTACCAAGTCTCCTTCAGGGACATCAACACCTACCCCACCAATTTCATCATGACATTGTGTAAACTTGCTAAGATATTGTGGAATTGTGTGATTCTTTTGCATCTTGATACTTTGAATTTTATCCTTGAGCACCAGCTTCCTATGGTCATTACTATTCTCGGACAATTCTGTCAGTGCTTTTCATGTCACGAATGGAGTTTATTTTCTGTGGAGATTTGAAATAATATGATCCTGTAATCCCTCCAAGATTATTCTCCTCACCTTGGTTACATCTTTCTTCCACTGAGCAAGGTTCTAGGCATCATATTCTTGAGGTTTTGCAACGTATGTCTTGATGTATTATAGCAATCCATTTTCATCCAATACTGCCTCCATGCGATCCTTCCATGCAACAAAATTAGAGGTGCCTTCCAAGGCATACTCTAGCCTTAGTCCATTGAAGGCCATCTTCTCAGCTTTGAAGAAATCATTCTACACTGATCTTCAATTTTGAACCCCTAGGAAACAACTTCGAATTTCTTGCTCTAATATGAATCCAAATCTGATACCATGTAAAAGTTAGGCTGTAGATTTGCAACTAATCATGAAGTTTTAATCAAAATCACAATACATAAACCTACGCTACTGCTCTGCAGACATTAATTCACAATTTAGAACAAAAATATTAGACATGCAAGAAGAAATAACACACATGCAATAAGTATTTTTATATGGGGAAAGAAATCTGCTAAAAATCACAATACCTGCTTGCATTAATCAAATGAATAGAGATGTATTACAATTTCTTTGCTCAACTCATCTCACCCTGCAAGTGCACAACCTATCTCTCTACTCACTGAAGGCCTCTGATCCATACTTAGTTAAATTTTTCCTTGGATTGAGCTCATATTTCCTTGTGCTTTTCCTTGAGGAATTAACCCCTATTATTTAGGAAATTCTTCTAATTGAATTGCACAATTACTTAGGCTGATCATTTGACTACATGGAACACCTATAGACTCAAGACTAGTCTACAACTGATGTTACACTACCTTGGAATATCCACCTCCACATGGTAACTCAAATTCTCTGCATGCACTAGCTATTTTGGGCTGATTGATCAGTTAACTGGATGATCACTGAGTTTGACTGAAATCCCAGTGTATAACTTGACCCTCCACTAGTTCCTCCAGTAGTTGGAACTAGTTTAACTAAAAACAACCTTAGATAACTGACTGTGATTGCTAAAAATTAGCAATCACACATGTAGAACCGAAATCTAACTCCTCCAACTCGAATTTACTAAGTAAACTAGGTGACATAAGTCATGTCACACAAGTTAACATCATCCAAGTTGTCTACTAATGTGGAAATTCAAATTTTCTCAATTTAATCAAGGCAAAATCAAATTGAGAATTTCTTGCTGCATTTTTCAATAGGAATTGGGTGCAGGATGACCCCTTTTGGTTGACCTATTTTGATGTGTCTTTTCTTGTTGCAAAATTGTATCGACATAAGAACTAATGCGAGAGATCAAAATGTTTTTGTTCCCTTTTTCTCTTCTTTTTTATTTTTTCTTTCTTTTGGGCACACTCTCTACCTCATGGATGTTTTCAACCAGTGAACCTGATTTAGGCAACTTGGAAGAGGTTTTCTCCTAGAGTTTTATTCATTTTTTCTTCAAACTCACTGACTGCCTCATGTATGTTTTCAACCAATGAGTCTGTCTTGTTGGAGGTAATTGTTTTTTGAATTTTTTGGTAATAATGTAGGAGACTGCACAAAGGAGAGTGGTGAGGGAGAAGAGAATATAGTGTACAATAGAGATACTTGCACAAGAAAGGGAGATGTGACACAGGAAGGCACTATGCGTGGAATATTGCAACACTAAGCAGGAAAGGATGTGTGTGAGTAGATCTTGACGATTAGGATTTTTGGATGTTTGACGAATATGTGGAAGGTTTCCCTAGTGGAGGAATAAGAAGATATTTGGAGAGGGAGAGAAGTCGGCGGAGTGGCGAACAAACTATTAGCAAATATTTCCAACAAACATTATTCAATGTTGAACAACGTGGGACAACTTGAAGAAAGCTGCTAGAGAATATCTAAATTGTTAGTCGACATGGAGGAAAAAAGAAATGGAAGAGAAGTGGGCCGAGGAGGATCGAGAAGCTACTAAAGGCCAATAAGAATACTTGTCCATCTCAATTTAGGGGTTGGCCAGAAGAATGAAGAGAAGTTGATGATGTGTCTTTTGTTAAGATGATGCTAGTTGATTACATTAGTTGGTCCTTGTTGTTGGGTATGTATGTAGCTGCTATGCAACATATGTGTAGATAAAATGGTATGTTTTAGAGTTGATAATGTTTTTCTCTGCAAAAAATGATGTAATAAATTGTCCTTGGTTATGGTGAAGTTGGTGAGATGGATTCAACTGACTGTTTACTATAATGAAAGATTGATGGATTGTTCCCACTTGTATTTCTCATTAGATGAGTTGTCTTATGGTTGATGCTTCTATGGCCTATTTTATGTTGTTTACATGATTTAATAGTGTTATTTCAGTACTCTTTAACCGTTTGCGCAACATAAGGTGTTGTTATGAATGAGACACTCTTGTTGTAATGACATTGTGGATAAAAAACAATAGGGAAATAGTTAGAATAACGCCTTATGAGACCCCGCGTGGTGCATAAATATAAAATGGATATCATGTGTCTGCTTGTTAGGTGTCTTGAACCCATGCGATAAGTTAAACCCATAGTGTCACAAAAATTCAACAATCTCATATGACTGTGGAAACTTAGTTCTAGCAGTCCCCCGTGGCACCTCGGGTGAGACGTCACCCATTTTGTGGGTGATATTGAAAGGGTCATTGATGAGTGGTTTTGTTGGCTGAAATTGTGCACCAAACCTGGGTCTATCACAACCCCACACCAACATGTCTCAAATGCCTCAAAAGAGGTTTTCCACTTGAGATCATTTATTTTTCTTTTTTTGTTGAACAAGGGATGGATGAATTTGGAGCTCTGATGCTCCCAGTCACATTAGAATCATTTCTTATTGAAGCTATGAATTCAACCTTGGAAATGGGATTCCTGTAAACCTTCAACATGTAACCATTTACTAATAGTCATATTTTTTCATCATCTATAGTTCTACACCAGGTAAGGTCCCAACCATATAATGACGAGTTTTCCTTTGAAGTCCTTGAACCTAGATTCATACAAGAGAGCCTAATAACCCTCTTAGAAGGTTCTGGTTTTAATGTATCTATCATGCAAAACTAGACTACATCAATATGTAACAAGGCTTTCATCCTTTACTCTTGCAAGGCATTTAGCTGTTGCATCCTATGAACTTGTGCCTTGATCAAATCTATGCCTAGCTATGTTTCCATCCTCAAAGTGTTGTATTCAAACTCAATTGATAACAAAACATTATTTACATAAAATAATTCATAGGGGGTGAAACTAGTGGTAGTTTTACAAGTAGTGTTGTAGGCCCAAGTGGCTTCAACAAGCATTTCCTCCTAGTATTTATTGCTACTACTAATCACCTTAGTAAGAGTGTTTTCTAATTCTCCGTTAGTGACCTCTACGTTCCCATTTTCTTGGGGGTAGTAGGGAGTTGAATTCCAATGACAAATGTGATGTTGCTTCATGATCCCCTCAATTAGGTTGGGAGTAAACTAAGAGATTGATCTATTATTAACTCTCTTGGAAAACCAAACTTGTAGAAACTATTCCCTCTAAAGAAATAAACCACCTTATTTTTTGCATTTGCCTTTATTGCTTTCACTTCAGCCCATTTAGTTAGGTAATCAATGCATACAATGATGTAATTTTTTTGTTTGGATGAGGAATCAATAGGACCAATTAAGTCCATGCCCCATTTTTCAAATGGCTCAAAAGAAACTTGAGGTTGTAGGAGAATTTCATCCTTTTGAGTAGGCTTCTCCACTCTCTGACATTCATCACATTAGGCAATGTGTCTTTGGGCATATTTATGAAGAGTTGGACAAAAGTATCCTACTTGCAAGGTTTTGTAGGTTGTCCATTTTGCAATGAAATGACCTCCACATGGTCCATTATGACAAGCTGAGAGGATATCATAGATTTCATCCTCCCTCACACATATTCTTAAAACGTGATCTGGTCCCAACTTGAAGAGGCTTCCCCCAATACAACTATATGAGGCACTTTTTCTAATGATCTTGAATTTTCCCCTTAAAGATAGGTGAGGAGGGAATGGCAGGTGGATAAATAGTTGGTAATATCAGAAAACCATGGAGAAAGAAGTTAAATGGAAAAAATATTCTCATATGGGAGCTAATCATCCACCAACTCTTCATCTACAAAAAATCTTAATCTTGACAAGAAATCTGCAACAACATTTTCTTTCCCGGTTTATCAATAGTGGTTAATTCAAACTATTGCAAAAGAAATAACCATCTGATTGTTCAAGATTTTACATATGGTTTTCTCATATAATACTTAATTTATACATGGTTAATATGTAGAAAGACTTGGTAATTAGTAATATAATGTATAAACTTATTTAAAGAATTTACAACAACGAGGAATTCTTTTTCAATTTTAATGTAATTTAATTCATCCTTAAACAATTTTTTACTAATGAAGTAGATTGCATAAGGAAGTTTACCTTCAAGTTGACCTAAAGCTATTCCAATTTCCCTGTATGCTACATTTGTGTGAATGTGAAAGGGCAAGGTCCAATTAGGACCTTTGAGAATAGGTTTCATCATTAACTTTTCTTTTATGTTCTAAAATGCTTCTTGGCATGGATATGTCCAAAAAACTTAACATCTTTGGTCAACAATGAAAACATAGGAGAGGAAATTTTACTAAAATCCTTTATAAACCTCTGATAGTATCCTATAAGGCCTCAAAATCTTCTGACATCTGTTTGTTTTTTAGGTATAGGAAGGTAATTGATGATGGCTATCTTACTAGGGTCTACTTGGATCCATTTTGAGGAGAGGAAATGTCATAGAACAACACCCTCATTCATTAGGAACAAGCATTTTTCATGGCTTAAGGATAGGTTCATCATCCCACATATTTGCAATACATTTCTCAGATTGGAGAGAGCTTATTGAAATTCATTTCCATGGGGAGTGAAGTCATCCGTATATATTTCTATGGAATCATGTACAAACTAAAAAAAATATGCTAAGCACAACCCTTTGGAAAGTGGCAGGGGCATTACATAAGCAAAATGGGAGGACCTTATAAGAAAAATTCCCCTAAGGAAAAGTGAAATTGGTATTATCTTGGTTATCCAAACTGATTTGGATCTGATTGTACCCACTAAACCCATACAATAAGGAAAATAACTTTTTCCTGCAAGCACATCAAATGAATTGATTAATGAAAGGAAAAGGAAAATATCATTTCCTTGTGGATTTACTAAGTTCCCTATAATAAACATAAAATCTCCATTTTCCATTATTCTTGGGAATAATAACCAAAGGAGATACCTATTCACTATCTAAAATTGGATAGATGAGTCCCACATTTCGTAATTTCTGCAATTCTTATTACACAATATCTTTTAAGGTGTGATTCATCGGTATTTGAGGGTGGTGAATAGGCTTGTGATCTTATTTTATGTTTATGTGGTGGGGGAATACAAAACGATGTACACCTTTCATACCCTTGTAATCCCATGTGAAGGAAACAATGTGCTACCTTAAGACAATGAGAAATTGATCCTCTTGATCAATTGAAAATGAGGAGCTAATTTTCAATAGTTTAGAGGGGTATATTTCTACCATTTTTATGTTGTTCTAATAAGAATCAACAATCAATAATTCTTCCCATGGACTGTCCTTGGAAAAACTAGGCTACCCTAGGGATAATTCTTCTTTCATCCCACCAATGTTCATAGCAGCATGATATTGATTTTACAGAAAATTGTCAATTAAGTCATCTTCATCAATGTGCTTGCTGCTAAGGGTGGGTTTTATTGTACACACATGATAGGGTGGTGAGGTTAGAATCCTCTTCTACTTCTTCCACCTATGTAGGAGAATTATCTTCAATAAGAGGTTGAGATGAGGTATATAGTACAAGCTATTTTCGAGATTTCCCATTAGCAATTGTCATGTTTCCAACCCTACAATTGATATATGTATCAACAATATCCAACCAAGGTTTCCCTAGAATGAGTGGATAATCATTGAACTTGTTTTAGGCCGGAGGAAGAGGGCCTATGTGGGATTCTTCTAGGAGTCTATGGAGACCATTATATATTTGATTACACCTTTTGGCTCTACTATGGATCTATCAACAAGCCGCAACACAACAATGGTAAGGGTCTCTTGGAGATTAAGTTTAAACATGGTTTCCCTAGTCATGACATTAATTGCAGCTCCTAGATCAATGAAAATTCTTGGAACTACAATATTGTTTATATGTACATCTACAAATTGTCTTACAAGATCCAAATACTTAGGGATGATTACTCGCCCAAGAATTAGATCAGATAGTTAATTAATAACTTTGATAGTAGGGACATCCCTTCTCTTCCTTCCATGTATTCTGAGACATTCTTCTTTGATGTTTTTTTTGTACAGTTTCCAACCTTTCAGGATAGGGAGTTTTTTTGTGAATGATCTGAGGCACACGATCCTCTTATTTCTCAGGATATTTGTTAGGAGAAGGTGGATGTACATCCAGGAGAACCTTCCCTGACCTAAAGTTGATTTCTTGGATTTCTACAGAATAGTTCTGATAAGCTATCTCTCCAACGTAGATAGATTGAGTTTTCTTATTTTTAGGATTAAGATTTGGTTGAGCAGGAAATTGGGGTTGTTTTAGAGGAGAATTCTAGGTTATTTGTTGTTGTTGAGGAGGAGGCATCAAAAAAGGTGGTTGGTCCACCTAAGGCCTCCATCCTTGTGATGGATTACCCCATTGAGGAGGTTGGTTGGAATATGGCTAGAAGGGAGGAACAACAAGGAGTGGGCATAGACCAAGCTATAGGATTAGGAGGGAATCAAGGATGATAGTGAGCATTGTAATTTTGATTGAAATGAGAAGGGAGGTTCATACCTTGTTGAAATTGTCTAGGAGCTTGTGGTCTTTTCTGATTGACAAAGGACAAATGCTCCATGCTCCCTTCAGTGCCTTGGTAAACAACATCATTAAAGGAAATTTCAACCTTAAAGTGCCCATGAAATTTTCATATAATTTCCATGTCATAATATGTAAACCAATCAAATTCCTTTAAATTTAAAAAGAGGTACATGTAAACATTTTGGAGGGAAAATATGAAAAACTACTTTTTTAATTGTATTTTTGGCTTATCTCCTTATAGGTTTACTCAAATTTCAAGTGTAGACACTTGTTGGGTGCGAAATTAAATTCCACATCCAACGAGTACCCATTATGCATAATTTTGAGAAGACCCCCATTGATAAAATTGAAGATACATTAAAAAAGTGTGTTGAAAAAAAGTAGTTTTCTTCTTTTCCTCCAAAATTCATAACTCTTATTTTATTATTTTAACTATTATTTTGTTATTTTTCCTTAGGAGGCCACTTTTAGGCTAAAATTTCCTCTAATGTAAAACCTTCCAAACATGGACACTTATTAAACGGATTATTTTCTTCGCATACAGAATAAACTTCTATAACATTCAAAGGACATTCATTCTTAGGGTACCTCTTAGTGCACTGGGGAAAAACACAACCAATGCTTTTTCTGCTTCTTGTTTGTTGGGTGTGGAGCCTGATTATCTTCTTTATTAAGAGGTATTGCTGCATTGGACCCCAGTGCATAATGGGATGGCAACGACGCTAGGGGGGGTGATGATGATTTTTATGAGCCCCCCCATAGCTAAAAATAGATGTAAAATTTCCTTGTAAAATGTTGTAATTTCGTAGTTAATATGAGCTGTTCATTAGGCAGATGATTTGGCGGTAGAAGTTATGTTTAATTTAGGGTTTTTTCCCTAGAAGGTAACCCCTCACTATATATGAGGGAATTATACTGCGGATGTGTATATGTGTATTCTGAGCAAGAAAGAGATAGGTGATTGTGTGAGAGCAAAGAGGAAATTACAGTGGATTTGCTGTAGGTTGTATCTCTTCATTTTTCTAGGTAATATAAAGGAAGGAATGATTGTTTCTCTATGGACGTAGTCCAAATTGGGTGAACCATGTATACCTATGTCTCTCTTGTTTTATGCATTTTCCACGTTTTTGTTTCTGCAATATTTTATGTGTTCCATTGCTCTGTAATATATAATTTTCTAACGTTGTTTTCTTTTAACCTACAAAGTATCCATCTGCATAGAAAATGTGTGCAATATTTTGAATTTCAAGTCTTTTAAGATCCCTCCTATTTCAATTTTAGTAAAGCATAAAGGAAGAAGGACTTTCCAAACTTTTTATCATTCTACCTCTTTTCCTAGTGGCTCTCGAATGGTTTTTAAAAACTTGCTTAATCGTATCATAGGTGAGTTGGTAGATGTCCCCATTGGCCAATAAGTTGAGAGTTTGCATGAGATCTTCTTTGAATCCCCTTAATAGGAAAATATTTAAGGAGTCTGGTCCCAAAGTGAAATTATGTGCCCTTCTACAACTTAGCTGGAATATTTCCTCACAATCCTCCAAAAACTCATTTTCCCCTTGAATCATTATGAAATCTTATATATTGTATCCATTTCTATACTGTAATCTCAATTTTTATTGTTAAAATCTTGCTACAATTGATCCTAGGTGGTGATACCATTACCTTCAAGGCTCATGAACCAATTGAGAGCTACATCCTTCAAGGTGGAAGGAAAAACTTGAGCTTCTACTCATATGTGGTGTAAGTATAAGTTCTACAAACAACAAAAAGCTTGAACATAAATGTGTCAGGATATTCTTTCATTAAACCATAGAAGTATGGAAGCACATATGGGTTAATATTTTTCAGTTTTTCTTCTTCATTTGTATCTCTAATGGGTAATATACACACTTTAGGTTGCCTTTCTTCAAATGATAATAGTGGTGGGGATTGAATGATTTCTCCTCTCGCAAGCTCCTCAAATATCTTTGTTTTCTCACTCGAACGGGCCTCAAAGGTCCTGTGGATGGGGAAGAAGGCTCAAAATTTGCTAAAAAGGGTTGGATACTAGTAGAAGTGGGATTTTAGGTAAGAATGTTACTGTCTAATCCCTAATTCTGCAAGGCATAAAAGAAAGACATTTTGAAAAAAGTTTTGCTTTTGTATTTATGAAAGGATGCTAATGCTTTTTTATTTTTGTAAGAGACAAAATACAAGGAGTGAATAAATCAAAGAAAAATGAAGTACATACTTGACACCTCCCCGATAACAACGCAAACAAGTGATGGCCCTAAGCATTGTAGCAACAAGGCTACAACTCCAATGGTCTTAGCTTTAATTATGAACCTGTGGTTTGCACAAACTTAAGAGGGGTCAACACTATATGTGCAACAAGAACTATCTTCTTCCTCTTCCAACTCTTATACAAGTGGGAGGTACTAGAGTGAAGTTTAGATGAATAGAAACCAGGTTAAGTTGCTAGACTAAGCTATGATATAGAAAAGTATATTTGTATAAATAACTTGAAAATATGAAATGGCACACACACCTATGATATTTTCATCAAATGAAAAGAATGCTTGATGGAAATCAAGGACTGGAAATCATAAAACTAGATTGTAGAAAATAATACTTAGAAAACAATTGATAAAAATATCTACATGCAACTTTGTGAGGTATTTATGCTCCTAAATTCCACCATAAACATCCCATACATGTTGTAATACATCTATGAGGCTAAATTAAATGTTTATTGTTAAACTAGGTAGGAAAGTTGACCATTCACTTGTTGCTACAAGTTTCTTTGTTTTGCTATAGGAAGAGTCCAATCATAGTCCAATGAACTCGTAAAATCGTTAGAATGCAACCATATGATGAAGGAAGGAGGTAGTAATGATGGAGGATGATGTCATTTAACTAGTAAACACGAGAGACAAACTAATCCAAGCTTTATTATCTCAAAACATAGTTCTATATGTCTCTTATAGCCATGAAATCAACCATACAACAAAATAACAAATTATAGAATTTATAACAATAAAAGGAATATGATGGAAAAATACCTAGAAATGCATTAATAAGTGATATGATTGATCAAAAGGGCTGAAAACTTGCATAAATTACCTACAATGAATAATTGCTCAAGAAACCCCTTTCTTAATCACGCACAAAACCATCAGATTTTAATTTAGAATTACTAATATTAGAAGCTAAATAAGACAAATACAAAACATATTATTAATAAAAGTACAAGAGGGCTTTGAGGCTCATAGGGTGGGCCCAACCCATAGATGCTCAAATTCCTTAAAGAAGAACCAGGTTAAGAGAGAACTTCTTCCATTCCATTCTTACATTATAAGGATGCAAAACTTGCTTGAGAATACAAAAAGCCTAATCTTGTTTCTTCACTTGCTATTATACTCCTCCTACTTGGCCAATTTGAGCCTCTTATTTATACATCAAGTTGGGAACAACATCCTTGAGAGGAGGGTCGTATTTCCCTTCCAGAATCTTAAAAAAGGGGATCTTTTCCCAAATATGATTTGCAACAATAGGAGGCATTAAATTCCCCAAACTAGCTAGGTTTAAGTCTTCCTACTATAGAGGGCAGGTCCCTAAAATCTCTCCAATGCTAGATTCCTTAGATTTTTCTCAATATCTTTGTACATCTTGTACAATAAACATTTTGATGCACATAAAATATGAAAACCACATTGAATCTCTTAGGAACTCATTAAGCTAGGAAAATATATCATTGAGTGGAAACTATGGGGTTAAGCATTGCTATATGTGCTTAGGAGTGGACTAACAATCCTTATAGTTTACCTATTTTGTAGGCCTATTAGGTTTCTTTTTTGCGGATTTGGGCATGTTCTTGTTTTATCCTCTTCTCATCAAGCAATCATCAAATCAAAATCATGAAGATCAATAAGACCAAATATAGGAACTCAACTAGGGAAAAACCCCTATGAAAGGGAAAACCCAGTCAAACTCTTCCACTAGTATATTCAAATCAAATTGAGACAATCCAAGACCTTAGACCTAGACAAAGAACCTCCTTTTATCCACAAATTAAACTTCCTAAGATGAATAGACAAACTTAAATAGTTAATCCTAGTCAAACTACTTCAATCCTGCAACAACCCAAATTTCGGCCCTTCTAGCTTCAAAATTTCAGCCCTACTTCAAACTTGCAACTTTAGCACTCCTGCAACAGTCCATAAACTCACACGTGTGGCAAAGGAGAGATAATTTTGGCTTCCTTTTGCTTGACAAGTGTCCCCTTATTCTTCTCTAGGGTTTTCTCCTTCTTCTTTAGGTATTTCTCTCTTCTTTCTTCCTCTTACAACTGCATATCAAACTTGATTGATATGATGTCTAAATGAGGTTGAGTACTTGCCAATATATAGTGGTTTCTGGCTCCTTTTGAGTCCGACTTGTAGAAATTGAGGCTAACTTGGTGGAGGAGGGTTATTTGACTCATTTCATATAAAAATATTTTTCTTTATTGATATACAAATCCCAAGAAGGGTCTATTAAATGATGACAAGGGCTAGGACCCAAAACATAAACCCCAGAATCCTAAAATGGAGGCTTTGACCTAGAAACAAATAAACAAACCATGAAATCCATGCTCAATAATACATTTTTTTCTTTTATAAATAAATTTTATTTTTCTTTATTTTTGAAAAATACATTACATCATGACTCAAACACAATTATGAAGACCGACAATATTTACACTCGTTAACAAGTATTCACTCTAGCCTTCTTAGTCATCTCAACTTTAGATCAAACTTTTATTGAGAGATCAAACTTGTGAGTGAGTGGGTGCCAAATGAGGTCGAAGATGCTTGTATTTATATAGATATGAGGATTTCAAGTACCTTCCTTTAGGTCTACTTAAAGCTTCCAGGGCTGACTTGTGCTAGGAGGCTTCCAGGACTTTCTAGACTAAAAATAAATTATTTTACAAGGTACATCTTACCCAGATCAGTCTTATAATAATGTTGTTGATTCTCTTGAATCATGGAAATAAATCCTATGAGCTAACAAACCCTAGAAGCATGAAGAACACTCTTTTACCTATAATACCATCAACAAGAACCATGAAACCCATGCTCTAAAATAATAATTTTTCTTTCTTCTTTTGTTTGTTACATAAGATATACATATTGACATGAGTACAATGACAATTTTGAAGACTGAAACTAGTTACATTTCCCACACTCCTTCTTAACTAGGGAGGTAATCATAATTATACACCCTGGTACATGATTATTCTCAAACTAAAGAGTTCTCATAAGAATAGTTAGATTGGTAATCCATCCTTGAGCGTCAACATCATGACCAAGATTTTCAACATAGTAAGGCCTTAACTTTGACAATAGTGCTGGGAGGTTTTATGTGAGATACCACACTACATCTACAAGGAACATACCCCTTCTAGATGTTCACTGGGTATATCCTTTCAGGATTCTTATCTTGGATTCCAAATAGTCAAAGAATATCATTCCTCTATGACCACTCTTCTCTTGGATACCTTTCCAATCCTCAAAGAGTGTCAGTCCATTTCCTATCTTGGATTTTTTAATCCTCAAGGAAATCACATATTCTTATCCAATCCTCCATTCACCATTCTCCCTTCATGATCTTCACTTAGACTTATGACTGTTAGTCTTGTTCAAGTGCATGAAACATGCAGAGGAGAATACAAATGTGATGTTCATCATCACTCCCTCTCAACCATAGTAGATCCCTATTCCATATTGATTATGGAATAACTCCTTGCTCCTATTTAAGGTGAATCCTTTACTCCCTCTCAAATATAGAGGATATTCCTGACTTCCTTCCAATTTTGGGAAGTCATCACCACAATATTTATGGCTTGTGTTCGTACATGCATCAACTACCAGTTATTTATGGAGATAGCTACATGGCTCCCTCTTTCCTTCACATCTCATTATATCTAGCTTCATTCCTTCCTGGGTATTGTGGAGCCATATTCTTTGTGAAAGGGTTCATGCCATCAATCTTGCACATCACTTTTCTCCAATTATCATTAATTAAGGCATTATGTTGAGCCTTGTCAAACTTCAAGATAGTCATAGCTTCCTCATGAAAGTGATATTTGTTGATGAACATCAAGTTATCTTCTTTCATTGCTACGTTTCAATCCCAAGGTGATAATGTGAACAACTTTAGTTTCCAAAACCATGAACTCAAATCATATGTTCATTGAATTGATCTTAGCACCCACAATTGAACTTGCCTCAAATGTCATCTTTCATTCCTGCCATATCTTACTAGGTAGAAAAACAATATGTTAACCAGATACCAATATAAAAAATGTTAAATATGAGACTTACCTTGTCATGATGACACTTCTCATCAAAGCATCGACTTACTTGAGTTATTTATCCTTTAGCATGATTAATTTCCACATGAATATTTATCCATATAATCATTAGAGTGCCCGTGGATCGAGCTTTATTACCAAGCTGTAGTATATTCCTTGGAGTTTTCATTGTTAACTCCATTCCTTTCTTCCGGATACTATACTTGATGTTGATCAATATTATTATATTTATGCCATGCAATCTTGTGAGAGAGTCTTGATCTCTATTTATTTCACAACATGTCAAATTTCTATCATGTAGCGATATGGAAGACTTTACCAAGAACATTCATAACTAACTCTTCCTTCATGATTCTTGTAGATATGAACCATGATTATAGGGAAGAATATGCATACCTTTGCTTTCATATAATAATTTAGCCATCCTTTGAACGAGCTTGCTTCTTATACCTATTCAAAGATAGGTTTCCTTTTCCAAGAACAGAAATATTTTCATTATGTCTTTCATACTTGATCATCTGCATTCCTTCATCCTTTAAGAGTATTGCTTCCATACTAGATGGAATATATAATAATTATGTCATAATTTTCTTTGCAAGAACTTTCCAAAATGATGATTCTTGTAGGATATTGATGATCCCTCTTTGCAAAATGACTACCTCTAACACGATGTTAGAAAATGCTTGGATGAACTATAATATGCAGTATGGTTCAAAACTTCTCATTCTATTTTAAACTATGTAATATTCCCAAAGAGAATTAAATAAGTAGATTATAATCTTTCAACTATCAAGTGGTTTTATCTATGATACCAAGTTTTTTACAAAACCAAGACTTTTCTAGAGTATACAATAATTCATGCTACTCTATTTTCTACTTAAAAAGAAAAACAAACTTAATAAAGAACATAAATATGGAGATTTATTCAATAATATAGATATTTGGGATCTTATCCTTTTGACTTCTTCTTAGGTTCTCCCCTTTCTTCAGCTAAGTGAGCTTCACTTATTTCCTTCCTCTTGTTGTTCATTTTATTGTTTGGACAATCCCTTTTAAAATGTCAATACTCATTGCATCCAATGTAAGGGCACAACAATAACAATAGTGGGTTTCTATGGGGCACAACAATAACAACATGGGGGATACATGGGCACAACAATAACAATAGGGGGTACACTAACAATAACAATAAGGGAAATACACTAGTATTATAGGGACCTAACATGCCCCTCTCCTTAAAAAAAGTGTTTTCATCAACGCTTGAGTAGTTCTGGATGCCTCTGTATAAAATTCTCATGCTCCCACGTGGAGTCTTCAGCGGGTAAGTTCTTCCACTTAATGAGATACTCTGAAATTAATCAATTCCATAGATGTCAGGTTCTTGTTTCCGTGACTACTTCAGGCTCAAATATGATTTTTCCTTCTTTGTCAAGTTCTGGAAACACTGTTTGAACTGGGAGCTTGTAACCAATAACCTTCTTTAAGAATGAAAAATGGAAAACTAGGTGTACTTGGGAAGAGGCAGGAAACTCCAATTTGTATGCCATAGTACCAACATTTTGCAACACTGTGTAAGGACCATAGTACTTGGGTAATAATTTATCATCCTTCTTAGCTTGCTTGAGGGACATTTGTTTGTATTTTTGTAGCTGTGAAAATACCCAGTTTCCTACATCAAAACTTCTTTCATTGTGATGCTGATCTTCCTGTTGTTTCATTCGATTTCGCACCAGAGTGAGGTTATCCTATAAGAGTTGGAGAATTTTTTGTTGATTCTCAATGTGATCTTCCACTCCTAGAACCTTAGAATTTTCTCTTAAAGATGATGTGACGGATGGTGGATGATATCCATATAGTGCCATAAATGGGGTCATTTTTGCTGCAGTATGGAAGGAAGTGTTGTACCACAATTCAGCTATAGGTAACCACTTGACCCAATGTGTTTGCTTATCAGATACAAAGCAATAAAGATATCGTTCCAAACATTTGTTCACTATCTTAGTTTTCCCATTAGATTAAGGATGATAAGATCAACAATGATGTAACTAAGTAACACTACAAGAAAATAACTCCATTTAAAAATTTCCAATAAAAATCGGATCTTTGTCATTTACAATAATATTTGGGTTTCCATGTAGCTTTTGAATTGTTTCCATAAATGCAGTAGCATCTTACTAGCTTTAAAAGGACGACATAATGTACAAAAGTGTGCATACTTGTTAAGTCTATCAACTACCACCATGATGACATTCTTTCCTTCAGACTTGGTTAAACCTGTGCTAAAATCCATTGAGACCTCCTCCCAACTTTGACTTGGAATGGCTAAATGTTGTAATAGATCTAGGGTCTTAATTGTCTCAACTTTATTTTGTTGGCAAACCAAACATTCTAGCAAAAAATTTTGAATATCAGATTTAAGGCCATCCCAACAAAATTCCTTCTTGACTCAGTGGTAAGTTTTTAAAAATACTAAGTGCCCTCCTAAGGGGGAGGTGTGCAATTCCAAAATAGTTTTTTGCTTGAGTTGGGAATTGTTACAAATATATAAGCGATCTTTGTACCATAATGAATCATTTTCCAGCTAAATGTATCAGATGTATTGGGATCTTACTGCAACTTTTGAATGAGTGTCCACACCTCTTCATCATTCTTCCATTCATCCCTTGCTTTGGTTATCCAATAAGGTTGGATAATAGAAATGGCACAAAACAATTCTTCCACATCTTCATCCTTTCTTTAGAGTGCATCTGCAACAACATTTTTCTTCCCTTTTTTGTAGATGATTTCAAAGTCATAACCCAACATCTTTGTGACCCATTTTTGTTGATCCTATGATGATAATATTTGTTCCAAAAAGTATTTAAGACTATTATGATCTATTTTTACCTTGAAGTGTCTTCCCATTAGGTAAGGTCTCCATTTCTTTAGTGCATGTAGTATTACCAACATTTCCTTCTCATAAATATGTCTGTGTAAATACTTTCCATTGATTGGATGAATTTCAAAAGAAACAGGTCTTCCTTCTTGCATTAAAACAACACCAATTAACTTTCTTGAGGCACCACATTCCACAATAAAGGTTTTTGTGAAGTCAGGTGTAGCCAAACTTGGTTCTTGGCACATTTCCTCTTTAAGATGTTCAAAGGCCTTAGTTGCTTCTGGAGTCCAAGAAAATGCATCTTTCTTTAACAATGTTGTTAGAGGTACTGCTATTCTCCCATAATTCTTAACAAACTTGTGATAATACCCTGTCAACCCGAGAAATCCTCAAAGATTCTTTATAGTTGTGGGGCTTTTCCATTCCTTAATGACTTTAATTTTGTTAGGGTCTACCTTAACACCCTCATGAGATACAATATGACCCAAATATTCCACCTCTTGTACTCCAAAGAAACATTTGGAGGTTTTTACATATAATTGTTTCTCCTCCAATAGATTTAGCACCC
>APFE031453083.1:0-16044 GCA_000404065.3 Pinus taeda
GAGAAGGTTCCATTCTTCATCTTCCATATCCGTCGGCTTCTTTGATTTTCCGCCCAATGGTAGGTATATATCTTTCTGATACAGATAATCTTCCATCTGCATCTTCCACAACGAGAAGTTTTGGCCGTTAAATTTCTCGACCCTAAACTTACCATTTTCCGCTATTGCTCCCACTCGAACTAGGAACCCTTCTTTCCTGCGAGTTTATCAGCCAAATAGACATTCAGCTCTGATACCAATTGTTACGAAATTTACTGCATAACATAAATAATTACCGAGAATCACTGAAAAGAATAAATATAAAAATAACCAGCAATAACCATAAACACATGAACGCACATGTTTATCTAGGAAAATCCCAAATCTGGGGAAAAACCCGATCATAATGAAATTTCATTATCCTTGGCCAAAACCCTGGCCAATCCGGCTAAGTGAGCCTTCACCGCTCACCTCCAGGCCTTGCATTACAATGAAGTCCTTCTAGCCTTTTATAGGCTCCATTACATATAATACCACGGGCATAATACCATGGGTGCACAATACCATGTGCCCCAGAACCATCAGTGTTTAACCTCCTTTGACTTTATCTGAGTCAAGTTTACTTAACATTTCTGGATGGTTTTTCTGGACATTCCTAGACGAAGTCTCTTCTTCTAGTGCTTCATTGGTTTCTTCTTCAATATCATTTTTATTTGATGTGGGAAAATAATCCCCATATTCTTCATTGTCATAATCTTATGTTTTAATCTGTTTTGGATTTTCGCATGCTTCATCAACTACAACATCAATTCTTTCAATAATTTTCCCAAGTCTTTTATTATAACATTTATATCCTTTAATTTTGGAAGAATAACCAAGAAGAATACCTTCATCTGCTCTGGGTTCCAACCTACCAATTTTTCATTAGTCCTTTTGATAAAACATTTGCTTCCAAAGACTTTAAAGTATTTTATAGTAGGAGTCTTATCTAACCAAATTTCATGTGGAGTTTGAGTGCTATTTACTCGAACATTTGCTTTGTTGAGAATAGTCATGGCAGCGAATGCAAATTCACCCCAGAAGGTTGTAGGAGTTCCAGATTCATCTAGCATAGCTCGAGCCATTTGTTGAACTGTTTTGTTCATTCTTTCTACCACACCATTTTTTTAAGGAGTCCTTGCGGTGGAGAATTGCCTTTTTATTCCGTTCACAAAAGTCAAAGAATTCATTCAATGTAAATTCCCCTCCTCCATCAGATCTGAGGCATTTGATTTTTCGATCTGATTCATTTTCAACCAAGGCTTTGAAGGCTTGGAACTTTTCAAATGCTTCATATTTATGCTTTAGAAGACCTATCCATCACATTCTGGAAAAATCATCAATGAACAAAATAAAGTATTCCTCTCCACGAGGTGACTTTTTCCTTGATGGTTCACATAAATCAGTATGGACAAGTTCAAGAGGCTTACTAGTTGACTCTTCTTTTTCCATGAAGTGAATTCTGATTTGCTTACTATTATAGATATATTTGGGCACTTCAACCCCAATCTTATATGTTAATAAACTAGGGCTCTTCAACCCCTAAAAGAGTTGCTTCATACCCTAAAAGAACATGGTCATCTGATTACATCATTCCCCAAAATGTCCACCTAAGAAACCATCTAGAATTGGCCTAAACTGGACCATACTGACTGCTCCACTATTAGGGTGCGATGCATACTGACTTCTACACTAGCCAGGTGTGATGCATACTGATTAGGCCTTCTATAGGGTGTGATGGGCGAGGATGGACAAATGTTCGAGACAGTTTGCTAAGTGGATGCTCATGGAATCTTATAGAAACTTCTCTTATGACACTTGCCTCTCTGAATTCACCCATGGATGAGCAAGAGATCCAAGAAATTTCCAAGTGGAAGAAATTTTAACAAGTGGAATGACACTAATCAAAACCCCAGAGATGACTCACACCCTTGCACACATCTATAAATGGATTCCTCATCTAAGAGATCCAGAGGCTAGAATATTGTGAATTGCAAGGAAGTGCTGGTAGTTTGTGTTTGAGATAAGAGCATTGTATTGTTGGTGTGATCTTTCTATTTCATGAGATGAAGAGGGATTGATGCTGGATCAAACAACTAGGTTGTAATTCTCCCTTCTATTTAATAAAGTTCTTCAAGTTTTCTTCCATATAATTGTGCACTTGTGAATGTTATTATTTTTGAATGCCATTGTATATTCATTATACATCTGTTTCTGTAGTGTTTATGTTACAATAGATCAAGATGATTTGATCTTTGCTATTGTGTTTCTATAGGTACTCTTCAAGTGAGATAAGTACGGAGAGGAGTTGCAAGCTCTATCAAGGGGGAGAAAGATTGAGCAAAGGATTAAACGGAAGTTCCAAGTTGGTCCTCTCATCTTTCTCTTATCTTTTGTGCATAGAAGAAATGATTGAATTATTTAAACTGTTGTTTCTAGGGTAGCTTCCAAACCTAGAGGGCTAGTCGATTGAAAAGGCACTAGTTTTCCCAGAAACAAAATGGTGAATCCACTGGGGATCAAATAGATGTTAGTTTATTGTTGTTGTTTATTTTATAAACTATAGACAGAGCCTAAAGTTAACCAGGTAGCCTTCGAACTGCTCTTGCTCTGCAATTGCATAGTAGATGAATGCTCTTCAGTCAATCTCTGGTTTAATTTATGAATTAAACATTTGACTTACAAGAATTCTAGATGCCATTTTGGTAGCTTAGTAACCTCTCAAGATCATTCCTCTATACTTTTCTCTTTACTATCCATCATAGCTTAGCTTAACTCATTGAAATCAGCTGCAAATTTGAGCCAAAACCCACTTTAGTTGTGCTCCCTAGCCCAACACACTGTCTGTCACTGTCAACTAGTATGCATTGCACCCCCCAAGTTTGTAAAGTGCGATGCATCCTTGTTTCTATGAAGCCCAGGTGCGATGATTGACTGAACCTATTTCCATTCTAGAAATTTGGGGTTTTTGTCCTTGTTTTCAGTTTTTTTTAGTTGTTTTTGCTACTTATGAACAATACCTCATTACTGAAGCCTGCTTACATCACATAGATCAACCTCCATTGATTAGGATTAGTAAATGTTTTTATGTATTTGTGCATCATTTACAATCCTTTGTCGAAAAGTTGCTTAAATCGATCTGTCATTTTGGTACAAAAAGTGTCGTAATTGTCCTTTTGTGTCAAAAGGAGAAGTGTCGTAGATTCTTCCTTCCCTGGACAGTCGATTGAACTTTTTGTTATGTATTTGATTTTATTTGTTGATATTCGAAGTGTCAAAAGCATTTTCTATTCGAAATTGAAAATTTTCATTTAGTCTTCCTTTCTATTTTGAAAAAGAAATTGTCGAAAATGTCATTTTGAAAAAAATATTTTAGATCTTTGCTACACTTAGTTTTCCCTTTTGGAAATTTTCATTTTAAGAGGAACGAAAAACAAATACATGCATTTGCATTTGCATTTAGTTTGCGTGTGAAAAATGATTTAGGAAAGTGCATTAGTGTGTGTTGTTTTCTCTTTGTTTGAAATAATCATAATTTTCTTTCCCTAGTAGCTAGGATTTTCATTACTCAAAACAAACAATGATTGTTTATCATTGCAGATTTCATTTTAGGAATTTCAAATCAACATCATGCGGTGAACCATTGAAAGGAAAAATTTAAACAAGATCAACTCTAAAATAAATCTCAATGAGCCTAACAACGCTTTGGAACTTAACGCAACACATCTAGAGGTCTAGGCTAGGGACGTGTTCCAGCATCGTAAAAACTAGTAAGTATCGTTTTCATCGAAGGTTGGGTGATTCCTCCTCCTTGATACGACAAGTGCTAGCATGGACTTGAGCTCTCCATACTATCGTGTATATATTGGGAGACCACAATAGGCTTATATCCTTTATCCATAGGAAGTGGTGTCTATGGCTCTATCAATTGCAATGCACTGAACACAACATTCGAGAAGATTGACTGCTGTACATAAGTCCTTGGTAATATCACCAAGGTGTACATTGAAATTTTGCGATTGGTTTGGTAATCCCTCTATCTAGATTTTCCAGAGTAGTCACTTTCGTTCCTTTTCGACTCTTTAAAAGAAAAGGTCCATCTGAGCACTTGTCACTTCAGGCTCATTAAAAATCGAAGGGGACTAGAGTCATCTTTAGCTTTTTCTTGATTCTTAAAAATTGAAAAAGCAAAGTTTTGTCAAAGCGTCATTAAAATTAATTGAAATTGGAATAAAATCCCCATTCCTTAGTTGATCTTAGGTTGAAACATATGGTGACAAATCCGAAGTCCACTGATCAAGGAATTCCTTTTGATGGGAATCCTCATCCTTTTCCTTCTTTCGGAAATATTGGTGTGCCTTATATGGCTACATTGTCCCTTCTAGGATTTACCATTGGCTTGTCGGTATGGCTATTTTCAACCTCCTTGGTTCAAAATGTCAAGACTTCACTGAAATCGAGTACACCTCCAACTAGATGAAATCAAGCTCCAATTGATCCTAAAGTTGACCCTTTGCCTTCTTCCTTGTTTGTTTCTTTCTCCCCTTCTTCCTCTTCGCTTGGTGAAAGTATGGGTACTAGTAACTAGGTGACTAAGAAGAAGAAGAAAGGGAAGAAGAAGAAGAAGAAGAAGTCAATTCAACAAGGGGCCAATGAAGCAACCATTGCTCTGAATGCAACATCTGATGAAAATCTGTCCATTAAGCCTCAGAAAGTCAAATATCCATGCATAATTTGTGCAAAAGACCACCTTCATCGAAATTGTCCTTACTTTCCTCGGACCTTGAAAGAATGGTCTTCTCATTCACACCATCCTATGTCATCAACCTCTGGAGATTATGTTGGTAACACACCATCAACTAGTGATAGTGAAGTTCATGGATAAAAGGGAAAAGTCAAGCTTCCATGTAGGTTATGTGAAGGGATTCACCCCTTTCACCTTTGTCCCTATTTGGATGAAGCCAAAGGAGTGTTGGTGTTATAGCTCCAAATCTCACTATTATGGTTTGTGATGCTGCACTCATGGCCTAGGGCAACCCTTCCTTCCAGACCTGGTCCAAAATCTAAAAAACAGTGTTTTATTCCTTGTACGCGACATTGCCCTGAGTTAAACGCGTGTATACGCGGGTTCATATATACCCAACCCACGTATATGTATTAAAATACTTTAAAAAAAATATAAAACTTCTTATTTTCGGGCGGAGATTGCGAGTTTTACCTGCTGATCACCTGTTAGTGCCCGTGGCCTCAACTGTTCCCAACCAATTCCTAACTAAAAAACTACTTTGTAATTGGTATAAAAAGACACCAAAGGGAAGGCCTAAGGGAGGAGAGAAGAGAGAGAAAGGTTATTATACTGAGATTTTCCCCTGATCAGGTTTGAAGACCCTTGTGCCTTCTGCACTTCCCCCATTTGTACAGGAAACCCTTGTTTCCTTGTGATTTGATGTTCATCCCTTAGTTATGGCATCTTAGGAGTGAGTCTTGGAAGGAGATATGCTAGAGGCTTGAGGCGGGACGAATCCAGAAGGAGGATGAGCTTGGAGCCTGCAGAGGTTGCTCAGGTGATATTACTCTTTTTGTACTTTCTATTTGTCTAATAAAGAAACACGTCTTGATTCCCGATATGCTTCTTCTTATGTTAATGATGTTCATGTTTGAATTGTTCATGTATGACATGCGATGTCTAAAAGTCATAAATAAACTCCTTTCTTGTATAACATAAGGATGTTTTTGTATAAATCTAGTTGATCCATATACTGCCTGCATGTCTTTGGAATTGTTGGTTTTGCAAGGCAAAGGAGCGAAAGGGACGTGAAGAAGGGTTTGGACCCTTGAGGAACTACCCAAACGTAGGACCTGAGGTATGTCTTTCTTACCTTAGAATTAGCTTTTGCTAGCATAATGGCTGTGTGTGTGCATGTTTCTTTGTTTAGAATACTTTCAGTCTGCTAGGGTTCCACCCAAAAGCCCTAGGGGATAAAATCCTCAACAGAATTGGCGACTCCGCTGGGGACAACACTCTTGTTGTTCCTAGTTTGGGTGTTTTTCAAGCCTATCAGTGCTCAGTTGCTTGCTGGTTTATTGTTACTGTCTGATCTGTTCTTTATTTCTGAGTTTTACTAGTTTCTGGAGTTTGTTTTTTATTTTTCCTGAAATATTATATATACGCTGTTTCATTTAGTTACAGAAGCGTATAAACGCTTGTTGTCTGAAGTAAACCCGTGTATACACAAGTTTCCTCAGAAACAGTCGCGTATACACGCAGTCTGCACTAAGTACAATCGCGTATATCTGGCAACTTTTAGGATTTATAAATCTTTTTGTGTCTCTGAAGTTTGTCTGGTGCTTTCAGTCAGTGTTGAATAGTCATTTTTGTCAGTATCAGTTCTCTGTGTTACAGCAAGCATCCTTACTCCGATTTCTCTCTAATTATAAGGATTTTTGGTCATGTTTTGTGTTTGCAAGTGTCATCATCTTTTTGCTAAAAACACGCAAGATTTCTTGATTGGAATCTTGGCTGCTCTGAGTTATCAGGGCAGAAAGATTGTTATCAATCTTTGTGTTCAACTTTGCTTTTTGGTGACTTTTTGTTTGCTTAACGAAATCGATTTTTAACCATTTACTTATTTGTTTCATCAAAGTTGTCATTTGATACTTTCTCGAAATTTTCTTTTTGATCTTTTTTGGTCTTTGTTACCAAAGCTTTCCTTGCTGCCTTCGATTGTTAAAAAGCCTTTTTAAAACACATTTGTTTTTTGTTGAGTTTTCATTTGTTGTAAGGTGTCAACTTGCAAAAAGTGTTTCTTGCTTGTTGTTTCAATCGAAAAGTGCCAGTTTTTGTTGAGAGCATTTTCAAAAAGACTTTTTTGTTGCTACTTTGAAGTGAACTTTTTGAAAAGTTTTTGTTTTGCTTTCTTGAATTTGCTTTTCATTTAGTTTCCTTTTGGTGAATGAAAGTGTTTTCTGTTATCTTGAGTTTTGCTTTTATTATTTAGACGAATTGTAGTATCTTAGATTCCATCTAAATATTGTAAGTGGAAAAAGAAAATTTGATAAACAAAACAACTTTCATTTCTTGTTAGAGTAGTTTTCAATCTTGCATCAAGCATTTAATGTTGCATTAAGATAGATTTGCATCTCTTTAGGCATAAAATAGTTTTGTTAACTTTTGAGTGTGAAGTATGAATGAAAAGAAAAGAAAAGAAAAGTTTGTTTCATTAGAAGTTTCCTTCTGAACCCTATAGAGATTTCTTTTCATCGAAAAACAATGACAAAGTGCATACGCATATAGTTAAGTTTTATTAATTTCTTTTGCGTCGAAAAAAACACCACTAGTCTCACTTCCATCATCCTTTGACTTAAAGAACAGCCCTTAAAATCAAGCACTAATTAAAATCAACTAGAAATTTTTCTTTTAAGTTAAATACACAAACAAGTTTTAGGATTTTAGGGCCTTGGAATAGGTGAGTGGAGAGTTAACTCTCAAAGGAACGTCAAAACATAGGAGTCTGATTAAAGAGAGAAAATCCAATAGCGTTAGGAAGACCACGAAAGCTCCGGATCTGGGAGTTAAGCATGAGGGTCTATGAAGACAGGGAAGAGAGATACCCCCTCTCCTACTTGTCCGAACTTACCTCACGACTGTTCCACCTAGCTTCTGTGACGAGTTGGTGTCCTTAGTTGCCACTCCTAGGAAACTACATAGGTGGCTGCGGAGGGGAATATCGTGGCACCTGAGGTCGACGTTGTATCACTCTCAACAGCGCTACTGGAGGGCACCCTTGCGAAGCTTGGGGGCTTGCACCAGCGTAGACTGTTGTTAGGAGGTCAGCGTAACTTCCTCTGATACCTTCGCTGATAGGCCTGGGCCCTCATCATCCCAGGCTATCTTCGGAAGGCCCTTTATTTTCCACTTTCTCGTATTTTGGTGTCCAGTCTAATACTCGGAGCGGAAATACTTGGAGTTGTTTTGATTGGCTGTATCTTTTAGGGCTTTTTAGTGGTGGTTTTGTGCTCTTAGTTGCCTAGCTTTTAAATTTTTTGAGTCTTTAGTTTGATTTTAAACAAAGAATTCAGTGGGCCGACCGATCTCCAGGCGGTCTCGAAGACTCGTGTTCTCTCGCCACCAAGTTTAGAGCCTTCTCCGAGAAGGCGCAGAGGTAATAATACCGGTGGGTTTCGTCCCACTGCAATTGATGCATCGGGGATTGATCCTCCCCTTCGGGGCAATAGTATTGAAGCAAGGCCTGGTACTTCTGTAGAACAAGAAAGGAACACACCAGTTCCTTCTTAAGTTCGCTTACAAGCAGAGGATAATATTGAGGTAGAAGAACTTTCAGATTCGTTAGCGGCTCCGAATTCTCCCCTACCATCAAGTCATCCACACGTATTGCAATACGTTGGGACTCCGTCACATAGGCCGTTAAGTCTAGCTTACCCTATGCGCTTACCTTCGATGACCACTATTGGAAGCATGGCTTCTACTAGTGCTACGACTGTACAGACTCCTATATCTATACAAGGGGGTGGAACTATTTCCATCCCCTCCGTCTCTTTATTCGGATCTTTTACTAGCATGTCTTTTGTTGGGTCTACCTCCATTCCATCCACGAGTGGAAATTCCCAAACAAATGCTTTCGGTTCTGGGTACTTCCCATTTGGCGCCCATTCATCGGGCATTCCTTCAGCTCTGTTCGGGGCCACCACATCCATGATGAGTGGGTCAGCTTCATTCCAAGGTTTTCCATTCGGAAGTGGTCATATACCACATTCCAACCCTACGATAGGATCTATGCCTTTTTCTTTGGTAGGACAAAGCAGCAATCTTTTCCAAGGTTGGAGTAACCCTGGGCTTAGTAGTGTCGGAATTGGGAATCCATTCTTCAGCCAATATGGGAATAGGCCATATACCACGGTTAGTTCGTTCCAAAGCATTCCTCCCCTAGCTTCGACTTGGAATCCATATCAGGGGTTGTCATCTCCTTACAATTCTTTAGGATGAAACTTTGCTGGGTATGGTGGATATACGGTCAGAGTTGGTCAAACTTCGACTTTTGCTTGGTCACAAGGCTTGCCTTTTGGCTCAGAGGGTTCTACTAGATACTTCGGGGAGCCTGGTGCCTTCCAAAATCCAGGCCAATCTTTTCAGAGCTTCGAGAGTGCCGCCCAGTCAGGGTGGAATCCCCAAGCTTCGCCTAGACTTCCGTTTCTGGCAACGTTAAACTTGCCAAACCTCACTAAGTTAACTAAAAACCCAATCAAGTATAATCCGGCCTGGCCTCCGGTCCCAACTAAACTCCCTTCAGATATTCCAAAATTCGAAGGGAAAAGTGGTGAGGATCCAGGCGACCACGTAACCACGTTCCACTTATGGTGCTCATCGAACTCCCTGATCGACGACTCGGTTAGGTTGAGATTATTTCAACGCAACTTGACTGGCAACGCGGCTAAGTGGTATATAGAGTTGTCTGGGGGCAGCTTTACATCATTCGCCGACTTAGCCAATATTTTCTTGAACCTTTTTTAGTTGCCCATCCGGTATGATGCCGGAACCGAACTACTGGCTACCTTTTGTCAGGATAGGGCAACTCACATTTCCGATCACATTCAGGAATGGAGATGGAGAAAGAAGCTCATTAAAGCCAAAATCCCTTCGGAGTACCGTCTTGAGTGGTTCTTGAAGTCTTTGATACTTGAGATCTCTGAGGATGTCTCCATGTCAGGGGTCTATTCCGAGCAGCAAGCCATTTTTAGGGCCCAGCAATTAGAACTGATCTATTCTCAGTCTGGGATCCTACAAAAGTACTTGCCAGATGCTCCTGGGTCTAAGGTTGATGTAGCTAAGCCGAAGCTAGGTCCCCACGTGGATGGCATTGTTGGGTCAGTAGACACAAATACGGTGAACTTGTTGAATCAATTGCAGCAGTTGTCTTTACAAACTGCTTCTAACAACCAATTCACATCGTCTAATCCTTCCACTTCCCAAACTTATTCAATTAATGTCGTCCAATCAGATAATCCCAAAGGAAGTAAAAATTCCAATGGGAAAAAGAAAGGACAAGGTAAGAAAAAGAACCAGGATGGGAAGCCTGATGCAAACAAATCCGACAATAATGCTGGTGGTGGTGGAAATGAGTCAAAAAAGAAAGTCAAGTTCCCATGCAGGTTGTGCAGTGGGGACCATTTAACTCATCTTTTCCCCAAGATTGAAGACGCTCAGCGCTTGTTAGGGCAGAAAGGGACTTCTAGTTCCCAAGTTGTGTTAACTAACCCTTTCCCCCAAGGGTAGCAATTTCTTGCTGGCGCGAGTTCAAACCCTGGAACCTCCGCAGGGGGCAACCAGGAAGGGGACAAGTCATCAAATGTTTTCATGATGGGTTCTCATGCTAATGTGGCCACACAGTCACGCGATTATGGTGAAGGTGAAACTTCCAAGGGAAAGTCAGTTCCTGAAACTAACAACCCACTTCATATTGAGCGACCTTCTGTTGAGACTATACCACGGGTACCGAAACGTTCCGCTAAACGCGCGACTATCAACCCTAATATTAAGGCAGCCCAGAATTACTCCATTATGGAGGATCTAGCTCAGAGTCCATGTGCTATGTCCACTTTAGAGGTTCTCCAGTCGTGTCCTGCTCAAAGAAGTGCCTTGCTATCGGCAATGGGGACAGTGGATCCAAGTAATTCCTTAGCTCTCACTTTTGATATGAGTAATGTCAAAAAGGGACTTCCTCATCACATGGCTTTTCAGATAAAGTCTTCCTACCAGAAAAAGAATATTTTTCGGATGGTTATAGATGAGGGAGCTTCCACGTGCGTCATGTCTATGTCATGTTGGAAGGCTATTGGATCACCGTCGGTTTTTCCTTCACCAACCCTCTTGACAGCATTTGATGGTTATTCTCATAGGCCATACGGGATTATCCCGGACTTTCCTATATGTGTTGGAGGGAAGGTCGTTAATATTGAAGTAGAAGTCGCAGATACTAACCTAGATTATAATCTCCTCCTAGGAAGGAACTGGGTATACGAAATGGATGCCGTTGTTTCGACCCTGTTTCGTGTCATTTGCTTTCCTCATGAGGGGAAAATCGTTAAGGTTGATCAACTGGATTATTCTCCAGTCGATCCTTGAGCAACTTCGAACTCTTCTGTTCCCTTAGTAGATAACCCCTGTCCGCCTACTGAGAACTTAGGAGTCGGGATGTACTCTTCATTAATGGGTACGTTTGATTTTCCCCGTCCTACGGCTAGAATAGATACAATTTCATCCTCCAGGGACCCTTTATGGAGAGAGTTTTTTCAAACTCCTTATTCTTCAGACCCTGGAACCTTACCTTCATCCGTGACCACATCGGATGACGATAAGGCAGGTGGAATAGAATCTTTTATGTCTGTAGTAAAACCTACATGTGAATCAATCTATAGCTCTGTAGACAACCATTCTACTCCTTCCTCAAGGAAAGAGATAGATGGTGATGTGGCTCATTCTCGGATCCTTGATTCCACTTATGCATCGAATTGCTCGGATATTATTTTTCCATCGGATGAAGCGATTTTCGAAGCAATGATGGCTGTAGATCGACCTTTGGAAGATTTACATCGTCAGTCATATTTTTATACCCCTATGCATGAGATCGAATCTTGGTCCTCGAATTCGACTAGCGATGTTTGTACGGTCCCTTTGGCTCCAACACACTTATTTTCCGAAGGAAGTATATTGATTGGTTCGATCATAGTACCTATAAACATCTCTAGGGGTGAGTTGGCAGAGCCCCCTGATGGGCTCTACCTCAAGAAGTACTTTGCTTAGTTTTGGCCGAGCAATAGCTTCTTTGTATTTATGTATATTTGTACATATATTATCGAGAGTTTTGTGATGTCAACACTTTTTGGTCTGCTGTTGCAGGTGTTGATGGATGACTTGGTCTATTTTGGGTTCGTCGATGGTGCTAGTCGGCACACTCGGAATCTCGCTTCCGCAGCTTGGGTACTTTATTATCCAACTGGTCAATTGATGGTATCAAGAGGCGCATGCATTGGTCCTGCTTCGAATAATATGGCTGAGTATACTGTTGTTATTAATTTACTATCTGAGGCAATCTCTTAAGGGATCGACTCGTTAGTAGTGTATCTCGATTCTCAATTGATAGTGTCTCAATTAAATAACATTTATTAGGTAAGGGATCCATGTTTATATCGCCAATATTTAAGAGTGAGGTTGTTGCAAAGATCATTTGTTTATATTAATTATTTTCACATTCCAAGATCTCATAATTGGTTAGCTGATTCTATCGCTAATCAAGCATTAGACTGGCACATCAATCATTCATCATAAAAGCAAAGCATCAAAAAGTCAAACTGTATACATATATATCATCATAAAAGTATCTCGAGTGTACATATGTCGTCCAAAAAATATACAAAATTGGGACTCAAATGCCCATAATCATATCCGGCATATCTAATGCCCCGACTCAGGATGAGCGACCAAGTAGTTAGCTATCGCATTGGCTACACGCCGAAAAGTGCAAACCCAGTCACGTGGCATGCCAACCACATGACGCTGCATATCCTTCGGAAGGTCCTCTATAGCAGCCATTGGTACTCGACAGCTCAGTCTCGTTAGGTGTCGCTGGATGTTGTGTAGAGTCCTCTCCATTTCAGCATTTGCCTCTTCGGCTCCTCGGTCGCGTCATCTGTGCCGTGGGAGTCCATCTGGCCGCACTGGCCCAATATCTGGATCATGATCATCATATCAGTCATTTGAATCTCATCAAAAAAATATTTTTCAAATTGCATCATTATATTTGAAAAATCCAAAAAAAAAAATTCATAAAATCAAAAAATTCATACCGATCTCGCCCCACGTTGCATCTGGCGGTAAAGCTAGGTCAGGATCTCCTCGGAAGTCCAGCCCGGCATAGGGGTAGTCGTCTACAGCGATGATCTGCTGATCCCACCAGGTGAAGAAATCATCGTCGAATGCAGTCCTAGGAACCTCCCCATCCCCCAGACGTTTCATCAGATCAGCCCACTGGCCCATGCGTGGATCGCGCGGGGTGCTGATGGAAACTGCTACCCTGGGTCGGAGTGCGGGAATCCTCTCGAAGAAGAAGGTGCATAAGATAGTCCCGTAGCTGAAGTTTTTGGTCTGTTGCCTCTTAATGGAAGTGAGATGACTCTTCATGCTAGCCAGAAGAGGAGTACACCAGTCAAACACTGTGGCGAGACAATCCACTGCTACGCTCATGTTGAGCCGTGATGCCTGATGCAGTGGGGATGATCCATTCACTCGAGCTATAGTGAACAAGATGATCCTTAGTGATAAACTCTCCACGTGTGCAATGGAGATCTGGCTCCCAACTTTCTTGGGATGTCCTGGGCAGTATATCTGTACATAGTCCTCTATAGTGAGGCTACTTCGTGTCCTCCCCCAGGACTGTACTACCTCTCCCCTTCGGGAGAGGCCGGTGATAAAATATATGTCCTCCACTTCCACTCTGAGTGGCATCTGATCAATCATAAAGGCTTCCTCATCGACATTCCAATAGTCAATGAGAATTTCAAGTAGTCGCACATTGGCTTTCATGTTCGACAGTTTGAAGAATTTGAGCAAGCTGCATCCTCGTAAAACATCTAAGGCTTGAGGATCATTCATAACCTCATTATCAACCGCTGCATGTTCCCTTTCATGCCATGTGATTGAAATCCTAAGAAGAAATTGAAGTTTCAATTGTTAGTTTTCATTTAAATTAGCTCACGACGTATACGCGGGTTACTGCATACACAGTCGCGTATAGGGCCCGCGTTTACGCGGGTTTCATATTATCAACCCGCATATACGCCGAGGCGAAATTTTGATCAATAATTCAATGGTGAAACATCAATGGAAAACCTTAAAACTAATCACAATGAATTGCAAGCTAAGTGTAAGGGTTACCTGGAAGATTTTGTGGAATTTGAACGGTCGAAATTGACACACGAAGAATTTTCTCCTTTTGGTCCAAATATTTGCTCTCCAACTCAAACGGTAACAATGGTGAGTCCAACATCCTTTTTATAAGTTTTGAAAATGCAAATTTTTTTCAAAATTTCATTTTGTTTGGTTTCATGTGACTTTTAACTTGGGAGCTTGGAGTGTCGAGATTGGTTTGTTTTTCAGGACATTTTGGACATTTTTCGACTTTTTTGAGACGGTTCCATGACTGCTGACCCGTCATGGCAGGTATCGTTTTTTCACTGGCATATAGGTTAGGGACATCATTTTTCCGTTGCATTATGCATTCTATCCTCCATCAGTCGATACATCTGCCATAGGGTCGATCCCATCGTGTTATGGTTTGTAAGCCATCTTCACTTGCCAATTTTTTTTAAATCATGACACGATGGTAGAGCCATCCTTTACATGGGCATCGTAGTTAGCACCTCACTGACATTTGTTGCCCATGCTGCTTCAATTTGAGTAGGCTCGGGAGTCCTCTGTAGTCGCGCCATGACTTATGCGTTGAAGACTCATTCCTCTTAACTTCTTCGCTTTGTTCTGGCCTTATACCCTAGAGGCTCCTTTGTGTTGAGTTGTACTACTGCATTGCATGTTGACTATTTGCACCTTTTGGCCTAGAGCCGACTTCACTTGGACTCGTGTTTAAGCCAACTTTTGACCTTGACGACTGCAAAATCAACCTTGCATACCTTTGACTTCTGCAACTTGACACACCTTGACCCGTGGAAGGAACATACCTTTGAGTGTCACTGACCAGTCTTCGCCTCCCTGCATTGAGCATAGGAATGTTCCACTCCCAGGAACTAGATCATCTGTTTCATCAACACTCGTTCTTTCCACTATACCATAGCATTCTTTTATTCTTTTTCGAGCTTAATAGAAAAATACAAAAAAATTAAATATTCCAAAAAGAACGGGAACGGGACAGTATTTCCATCTATTATTGGCAACTAGAGTCAGTCGTGTCGCCCTTGAACAAAGCACTCAAAACAAAGTCTCCTCCGTTTGGGTGGGATTTAGTTTGACTTAGGTACGCCTTAACCTTGTTTTTGAGTCAGTTCTCCCCCGATTGGTTATCTCTTCCAATCATATGGAGGGTTCGTCCGTGCCTCCTGCATGACGAACTTATACAAATTCATCATATGCTGCCATATAGTCACATTGAGTCATGCTTTTGTTCAAGGGAAGTTAGCCTGAGTCGGCCTCTCTGCGGTGTCCCTTGACTCATTTTTTAGTCGGCCATCCCGGTTGTCAGTATCATGTCTTACATCACATCAGTTATATTGGTCCTATACTCGTGTTGGTTTGAGAAGGTCCCCATTGACTTCTTGCTGGCGGTTCTTGTCCTTATCGACGACGACATCTTGCTCTGAGGGCAGGCCTAGAGTTGCACCCTGGCCCTATTTTCATTATTGATAGGTTACCTTGTGCTCAGCATCGATCAGTATCATGGGTCTTTGACTGAGTGGTTTCCCTTGTGTTCGACGTCAGCTTACATTATCACACATTGGGATTCGTGCGGTACCTTGGCTTCCATTTGACCCTATTGGTGGATACCTCGCCTCTGTGTCAGCTCATTATTGGTTGGTTTAGAGGGTTTCTGTCGTGCGCTAGCCACATCTTGTGTATGCTGGAAACGTACTTCGGTTGGGTTACTACATCTCTTTCGTCTGATTCCTTCCACATTATTGGCCTACGGGTTACACTCGCGCTAGATTGATGAATGATGCCTTAATGCCTTCCTTCTAGCAGATCTTTCCCTATCGACTCCGACTCATTGCTCTGGGGCAAATATCTAGAGTCCATTTGGCAGTACCTTGGGGTTTGCAGTCATTAGTGGCAGATCCTTTGCTATGGACAGTGGGAAACCATCATTGTCTCCTGATCGATAGATTCTTAGAGGTGTGCGACTCCAGCTCATCTATTCGCACTTGTTGGTTTGTACTGGGTACCTTGACGCTCATTATCATTATCGGTGAGTAGTCTCGCATTTGTTAACGGTATACATCAATGAC
>APFE031453083.1:17327-60721 GCA_000404065.3 Pinus taeda
GGAATTGTTGGTTTTGCAGGGCAAAGGAGCGAAAGGGACGTGAAGAAGGGTTTGGACCCTTGAGGAACTACCCGAACGTAGGACCTGAGGTACGTCCTTCTTACCTTAGAATTAGCTTTTGCTAGCATAATGGCTATGTGGGTGCATGTTTCTTTGTTTAGACAACTTTTAGTCTGCTAGGGTTCCACCCAAAAGCCCTAGGGGATAAAATCCCTCAACAGTATGATTTGTGTGTGAGATCGATCTTAAATTCATACATATGAGTGATGAGGAGGCTGAGGTGATTGAACAATTTCATGATTGGAAGTGAGACTAACCCCAAGAGAGAGAGGATCTGACATAACCATCAACTCAAGTTGAAGTGCCTCAATAGGCCTAGGTGTTTCAACATCATCATCAAATAGATCATCATAAATCAACAGCTTCAAAATATCAACTATGATAGAGCCATGATCATGATAAAATATGGGAACGAATGGATCACAAAAACCATGATCAAAAAAATCAATGAATTCATCGACATCCTCATGATCAGATGAATCAAAAAGAGGGGTAGATGAAAAGCGAATAAACTCATCCTCTATGTTTCTGGAAATTACAGATGAAAGAGCAAGTGGATTTTCAATGAATAAGTCATCCTCTCCTTTGTCGAATGATGGACCAACATCCGATGAGTCCTGTGAGTGATCAAGGATGGGTGCATCCATGGATGAAGACACACATGCAAAATCATGGATGGTAGGTTCACCAAAGATGTTAGGAAAGAACGGAGGGGGCTCGAACAAAAGGGATTCATCCTTCTCCGAGTGTTGATGCTCAATCTCCACTTCATACTCTTTGTGAATTAGAGTGCATGTTGGTTGTGCAACACCAACTCCGTCAATGGCTTGTTCCTTGTTCAAAACAAGTGAAGAGTCTGGAATGGATGAACACAAGACAATATCATTCAAAGGAACACCCAAGTGTGAATATGGAGGTCATGGAATAGAATGCATATGAGAACTCGAAGGACTCACAACCAAATCTACGTGAATCTTGACTGAAATGATGTTGGGAGGATGGGAAAGCTGAACAAGTGTGTGAGCATGATCCTCAACATCACTCAATAGTGGTGGAGCTGTTGAATGAGGGGAAGGCAGACAGTCAGTCGAGACAGTGACCGCATCCACATGAGATTGCATAGCTCCATCAGTGAAGAATGTTGAGTGAGGCTTGATCTCAAGCTTCTTCTTGGGATGGGTAGATTTATTAAGGAAATACTCAAACTAGTCACAAAGATAGCCAAATTTCATATGGCTCCTAGGAGCTTGAAACTGCAAGTCACGGAAATGTTGCCAAAAATCCATAACCAATTCATGCAGAGCATTCCGTTGCTGTAATAGTTTTCAGTCAAGATGGTATGGATCAAAATGATAGAAAGTGTCTTCAAAGAGATCACAGAAGTGCTCAAGTGAGTGCATACTGTCAGCCGGTAGGCTGAGTAGCCATCGACGTGGAGATTCACGAAGTGTGTGTGCAAGTAACAAGATGGCATGTTCGTCAGAACACCTGTCTTCCTCAAGAAGCATGGAAAGAAATGCATGTAAGTACTCAGATTAGGCCACTTCGCCTTCACCATCAAACATGTAAGTGGACAAGAGGTCGAAAAACTCCCCCGTGATGGAGACATATTCACGATTCGAGAAGCATCGTGGAGTGAGAAGAGTGAAAGAATCCATGAAAGGTATGCAAAGGTTCAAAACTGGATGAGAGGGCACAACGTGTCACTAGACCCTCCTTCTAGTGCCAGAGATGTTGATGGTGTTGGACCCGCTAACATGTCAGGGGGATCTCCCCGATAAGAAGTCCCAATTAGACTGCATATTGTTTGGTGTAGGAGTCCCAGCAGTGGGTCATATAGAAATTCCTTGACTGCGATTTCGTACAGAGGCAAGTAAGATAACTCTATTAGTAGCAAGGGTGTGACCACTGCGGTGAATCAAGGAAGGTGCATGAGAGGTTCTAACACATGTGGGTTGGGATGAGTGTGCCCCTTGGAAACCTATAATAGTACTTGGATGGGAAGGGAACACATGAGAAAAAATGCATCACAATCTGGAAGGAAAGTCAGCTGGCAATCCAAAGTGATGGTTAAACCAATCAACACATTTCAGAAAGATTCTTACATGCTCATATAGAAAAGTCCATACATGCATGTTTAAGAAAGCAAATACATATGCCATTTAGAGTAAACAAGAAAATTGGAATACAATAAAACGTATGAATGAAATGTGATGGCTCTTATTATATAAAGAAGTGTAAGTTCCAGTCATACAATACATCTATTAGTGCCTAAATCTACCTGAGGCTGAAGGAAGGTAAGTCTAGGGTAACATCAAACCACGCTTAACCTGGTAGCTAGCCCTACTAGGTCAGGAGAGGGCTATCTCCTTGTCAATATCAATTATAATATGACAAATAGGGCTTGAGATGACTGAAATGAATGCTGATTTTAGGCTAGGTATAGAAGTTTAGGGTTTCTGGTTCCATTTTAGGTTTGGGTTGCTGGATCAATAGGAGAAGGCAGATTGGATCTGGGAAATCAACTCAGGGATATAGTCATGTCCTGTGGGGCAGGGAAGACAAGAGATTATGTACTAGCAAAGGATTGAGATGGTAGAGTAGACAACTGAGAAGTTGAGGAGGGCATAAGAAACTATGAATCCTCTTCAAACAGTGAAAACATTGAAAACTAAATGATATCCCAAGACAAAGCACTGTAACTTAGTGTATTTTTTCTATTCACCTTGATTCATTTAGTTTAGAAGAGAGAGAGAGATGTGGATACATATAAAACATAAAAAAAAATCATTACAAAGAAAAAACAACACATAAACTCATTGTCACAAGAATCCCACAAAAATAGCTACGAAACCTGGTTTTATTCCTTGCCAATTGCAGATACAAAATGTTCAGTGAGTCCAACCCTTTTGCCAAAGTCAAAACTTTACAAATGAATGAAAAAGTACATTATATAGGCAAGGAAACTACTCAAGCTAGCTATCAGGGTCGAATCCATGAGAAAAGGCGTGGTTTCAACCATATCTAAACTGAGAACGGGAATATAGGCAGTGGAACAACTTGCCTCTAAAACCAAGGAAACCAATTCATTACATCTCAAAACCACTGAGAAATTGATGTATCTATCCTATGAAGTTATTTTCATCCATATTTGAATTCAATTCACCATTTACCATGTTTACGTTTACCAAGAAATGAGGAAAAAATGATCTCCCAAGAAAACTAGGAAAAATCTAGAAAATCAGGCAAAATTGGAAAAATCAATTTAATGTGTAGCGCTTTTTCTATGCCAATTTTAGAAGCCTTTCTGGAGTCCAAATCAGGTGCAAGGTAGCTCGTTGGAAGTATTTTCAAGTATAATTTGTGGAAAAACTTGAATTTCTGAATTTGGAGACCATTTTCCCCTCCAAAAATTGATTCTCCCAAGACTGCTTCCTGTGTGGCAAAAAAGTGGCAGAGAGGGCACTTTTTGAGTGTTTTTTGCCATTTTGGAGACCTAGAACTTGTCCAAAATTCCTCGCCATTTCTGAGCTTTCATATTTTTCCATGCTGATTCCAAAAATGTAAACCTTTTTGCAAGAAAGTGTCCCCAACAAAAGCGCAACGCCACCTATTGGGTTTTCCTGTGTTGCAAAATTTAATGCGCAATGCCACTGATTTAATGCACAATGCTGCTTTCAAACCCGGTTTTGGAGGCGTTCCCGGTGTCAAAATTGGGTTTAGGATAGTTATTCAGAAATATTATTGAGTCTAATTTCCAAAAAAACATTAATTTTTCAATTTGGAGTTCATTTACCGTGTCAAAAGTCAAATATCCCAAGAATGGTCAAAATGTACAAAATGAGGCTGCCTAAATGGAGAGTGCTGTTGAAGTCAACTTTTGAAGGTCTTCCTCAACTACAAATTAAGCTCATGATTGCTCATTGGAAACATATTTGTGTATAATTATCATTTCACTCATCAAGAAAGTCATTCGGCCAACCAAGCTAAGAGAAACTTTGATTTTCCTAAGGTCACTCTAGAGTTTTAGCAACTCTCCTAAGGCAACTATATTTTTGAAATTTCTATAAAAAAATGACACTTGTGTAAAAGGTTAAGGAGGTTTTTCTTCCATGCACTATTATGGACAAAAACCTCTCTCACATTTTCCAAATTCATTTTTTCTTGTGCAGAAACATCATTTGAGTAAGACCTATCCTTATGTGTGGAACAGGGGATTTGTCGAAATCAAGTGAAATGAAGGGGATAAGGGGCTTCTAAATTCTTGATAAAGTTTAGGGAAGTAGGGAGGGATTTTAGGAAGTAGGGGAAAGTTTAATTTCAAATTTTGAGTGAGGGGAAGGGGTTCAAAAGGGAAAAACACAGGCCTAGCATAGAAAATTGTCAAGTTGTAGCAAGAAACTAGGTTTTGTGGGAAAATGAGGAATTTGAGGGATATCAGTGATGAGAAGTGTTTAATAAGGTAAATTAAGGATAGGGGAAGGTGTATTAACATCAGGATACAAGTTTTATTGATGATTTGACCATCCAAGAGAAATTACCCTCAAAACCCTAGGAGAGGGAAATGAGCCTTACTCAAGTACAACTGAAGCACGAACAAGGTGTAAAATGACCCATTGGAACCTGAAATGATGATGAAAATTTTTTGAATGATGGTACACTAAACTGAATGGTGGCATGGACCGACACTTAGAAAACTTTGGAAGGAGTGAAAACAAATCCTAGACCTAATACCTAGTGACCAAATTTTACTTGAAAACTCACTGAAATGACAAAATTTGACTTTGACACCCTAATACCACTTTATAAGAGCATATTTGATCACTAGTGCAAGGCTTCAAAGACTGACACTAACAACATCCATGTACACCCGCTAGCCCCAAGAGTGGAATGTTACAGCCACATCTACCTACTCCTCCAAAGAGATGTACTAGCTCCGTGCAGTGGAGAAGCCAAGGCATGTTACAATATTGTCCAAGCTCTCTCCAAGATAGTCTTATCTAAAGTTTGGCTAACCAAAAACATTTACAATGAATTATGAGGTTCTATTTATAGAAAATGGTGGGGTGACCCTTGACATTTCCCTTTGTGACAGTTCATTTACCCTCATGACTCTTCATCTACTCTATGACTGTTACATCCAACTTTTGACACTTGAACTTCCACTTGACATGACGTTACATTACAATGTACATGTGCTCATGTGAGATGAAATGACTTGAGAAAGCCATGCAATACGTCACTAACACTCAGTCTGTTGTGGTGAGACCAACTCTTTGATATGCTTGTGATGGTCAAGGTGGTGAGTTGATGCCTAGCTTGGTCGTTCGCGATGGTGTGCATGCACTACATGGTGGCATCTTGCCAAAGTGAACTCTTGCCTTTGTTGCAACCGATGCATTGGTTCAGCCCCTTCATCAAACTTGTCTGCTAACATGCGCATGGTCTTCTTGGGTGCGGTTGAACAGGAAACACATCGATGCATAGTTTCCGTGTTGATCTTCAAGTGTGTGCTGGTGGTCATGCGCATCAACTTTCCAAAGTACATGTTCAGCTCCAGTTGGACTTGCTTCTTGTATTTTCCTTAGTGAGTGTGTTGAATGAGTTGGATCACATGGCACATAATGACATGCATGTTCCTGAATCCCTTACATGTGATCAACAACATTTCTCACCATGTTTGCTTCGTGCCAGCTGTTGGGATAGATATATAACTTGTATGGGTGCAATTTCATCTGTGAGTGCATGTTACGCCCATTTTTGTTCCTGTTCCTGCTGGAACTCATTCGTCTGTTCGTTTAGCTTAATGTTCTTCCTTCAGTTGTTGCTTCAACACATGCAACTCCTGCTTTGTTCCATTCTTTGTCTTCGCACGATCTTCATGTTGCACTGTCACCTCATAGCCTCAGTCTCCAAAGTTGCTTTCATCATCAATGGATCTGCTTGAGCTTGCAACTTTGTTCCACCTCTGAGTTGTCAACAACCTTCCTCTTGCATTTGTTGCATTCTTTGCATTCGGTGTGATGACTTCAGCTGTTATTCATGATGCTACTCATTGTGATGATGCTGCTGCCATATCTTGATGTCCTTGTCTATGAACAACTTGATATCTCCGTGAGTATTTAAGCTCATAGACATTTGATAGACTTCATGTCCAGGTATGCTCTGAATTGTGTCTTCGACTCTTCTCTCTTGGAAACCATTGTACCTACACTACTGAAAGGCAGATGAACACCTGCAATACCTGGAGACATGACAAAACTCATGGTAAGAAATCTGTTAGTTGAAAACCAAAATGAACCTGAAAACTGACTTGCAACATACCTGTGTGACTGATCTTGAAGGTTGCTCAATTTCAGTCAGGAGACTGACTGCCAAGGCTATGCAAGATAGAGTCTAGGTTGTTGGGAGATCGACTCACTGTTGGAACTGTGCAATGTATAGTCCAGTCTAGCTACTGACTGTTGGAATTGCACAATGTGCAATCTCAGCTAGCAATGGTTACAGGCTTAGTGACTGCATTGTGCAATTTTCTGGCCCAGCAGTCACTGCCTCTAAAAAATTGAAAAAATAGTCCTAGAGGATAGTGCCTGGGTAGAAATGTGCATTTGTGGAGAGGAATACAGAGCCTTCCTTCCCTGGATTACATAATGTTGTCTTAGTGAAGGCAGAGTCCTGGCCAAGGTTGCCCAGACTCGTCGACAAGAAAATGAATGAAAATGTGAGTGTCAATGCATGGTGATACTGAGTGTAAGCATAAGTGAAATATCATGCATGCAAATGGTGAATGACAAATTCAAAAAATGGAACAACGTGCATGTGGGTGAGGCGAGTTGCTAAATTGGCGACCTTTCACAAAAAATAGTTTCATGCATGCGATAACAGTGAGATGTTGACGAAAACTTAAACGGTGATGGTAAAAGCTATAATATATCAAAAATACAGTAAGGGATCACTGAAATCAAGTAGATAGTGTTCATATGAAGTGAAACACAAAAAGCACCAGAAGTGCAACACAAGTCATGGAAAGCGAGCTTACCCAAAACAATTGAGCTGAGTGTGCCAAAAGCTCTTAGATGTGATGTGGGATGTTAGAGCTGCAAGGTTCATGTGAGGAATGAGCTCTGCGACATCCGATTGATGAGTTTTGATAACATCGAGTTTGTGATGCGCATGCCACAAGTCTAGGGAAAGTGACACTTGGTGGCAGGTTTCTGAAATGATCCTTGCATGTAACATCCGACTGCTGAAAATAGATCCCCAAAACAAGGGATGCATTTGCATGATCCCTTGGGAGAAGAAGCCCATGCATGAAAGTCTATTTTAATTGGTCCTGGAGGGAACTGGTCAACTCAGCTGCACATGCAAGAGGTTGTTCGACTTCTAGGAGAAAATGCGCATTTCTGGCTGGGAGCTGGGTTGGCTGCCCAGGATATTTGTGCAATTTCTGGGCAGAGCATCTGACTACTACCCAGATTTGTGCAAATTCTAGGTTGAGTAGCCCTGCTGGGGAAAATTGCGCAAATTTCACTGTGAGTGTTGACTACCAGAATTGTGCAATTCTGGATCCCAGCAGGCTGCCAATCGGGATTACACAATTTCTGGAGGAAAGGCTAGTTGTCCTCCATAATTGCACAATTTCCTTGTGGAGCTTCTCAACCTCCAGCTAGACCAAGTCCAAGTGATCATCTTGTGAGTGGAATGCATCGAGCTATGATTGACAGGCTACCTTTGTGCAAGCAAAATGCTGAGGCTTGTGAACTTGATGAAGCAAGACAAGGTGTTGTGAAAAGTTGGTAGGGAGGCTCCAAAACAAGGCTAAGGGGAAATTTTGGAGGGTGGTTATAGCCGATACAACACTTGGTAACACACTAGTAGAACTCCAGCTCTTTGAATGGACCTTGCTTGTGAAAAGAAAGTCTAACACCTCTGGAAGTATTGTTCAGCTCTGAGCTCATCTTGGCTTCACACACTAGCTTGATTATAAGATGTAGCATCTGCCAAGATCTTGGTCATTTGAAACACATTCCAAGATAAGGCAAGACAATTGTTTCGATTGGGGTTGAGGGGCATATAGGTGCACAAGAAGTATAGTCATTAGAGTCTTAGTTTCATCTCTGATGTTGCTCTGATGCCAGCAGGCCTGGACAGTACCCCGACGGAGTCACGTAAGAACACAAGCATGGATCCGTTGTGAGCAAACCTGGTTAGTACCCCAACAGAGTCACTCGCATCACCTCCTTGTGTAGTAAGCCTTTCTCTTATTTTTCCTTATTCATTTTTTATTTTGAAATTTTTTTGACTTTTATATTTTTTCAATGTTCATTTTTTCAACTGTGCATAACACTTATTCATTTTAGAGGTATAAGAGGGATCCCACTTATTGAGAGCATAAGAGTTTGTTTCCGCAAGGAAGTATTTTATTGTATCTCTGATTTTCCTATTAAGATTTCCCCCTTACCTTACTCTACTTGACTGAGTTGACAAGGGTTAACCCAAAAACAACCGACTAGAGAAGGTGGCACTAGTTAGTGCGCAATCATTGTGTTTTCACCTAGGTTCACTTTGAATGGTACGTATTTTCCTTCAATGTATCATGGACTAAAAGTAACAAGATCTTCATACAGAGGAAACATGATAGGTAACCAAGTAGTGATAGTTGTACAAGCCCTCTTATACTTCACCCAGCTTGTTTCAAGAGTCATACATGGTTTCATGCAAAAATAACCTACAAATGAAACAAGAAAACTATAAAAAACAAGTGAACTAACAAAAAACAAAGCAAAGAAAGAGCAGAAGAAAAAGTGAAAGAAAAAAAAAAAGCAAAGCAAGAGCAGAAGCAAAAGTGAAAACAAAGCAAGTAAGCAAACAATCAAGTAGACAAACAAACAAAAAAATTGATTAAGCAAACAAGCATGCAAGCAAAATGACCGAAAACAAACACTACTCCTCCTACACTAACAGTGCATGGGCCTAATCACGTGAAGTGATATTTCCAATGCAGCCACCGGCACATTGGTTGAACCATTTTGGTGAAGGCTTGGTCTGCGATCAACCTAGTTGTGCGAACCAACAAGCAAGAAAGATATAACAATGAAGACAACCACAAAATGTGTATGTTTTTGTATTGATGGATTGTGTGTTCATATGAATTCTTTACTTTGATATACATGCTTAGTATTAAAGTATGCTCCCATTAATAATTGATCAAGAGTAGAAGAAATTAAGAACTAAGCTTGAATTTTAAAAACATCACTAATTATTGATTCACCCCCCCCAGTAATTCCTTAGTCCAATAATTGGTATCAGAGCTAAGTTTCCTTGAGTAATAGTTAACCACTAGAAGGTAGATCCATAAGGAGTTATGTATAGGCAAGAGATTCAGGATGGTTACTCAAGTAAGAGACCAATCTTTGATGCAAAAAACTATGCCTTTTGGAAGTTTAGGATGGAAGCCTATCTTATATCCCTGGGAGTATATGTTTGGAGCTATGTGTTGGTATATTATGATGTCCCTAATGTCCCTCCCACAGATGAAGATAGTAAAAATGTGTATGAAAATAATGTTAAAGCCAATAATTCCATTATCTTTGGCCTTATTCAATCTGAACTTATAAAAGTTATGCATTGTGAGTTTGATAAGAAAGTATGGGTCAAGCTCAATCAGAGTCATGAAGGATATTATAAAGTCAAGCTCGCTAAACTTAAAACCTTGAGAATGAGGTTTCAGAGCTTAGGAATGAGTGAAGAGGAAAGCATAGCTGAGTATTTCCTCAGAGTTGACGATGTAACCAATATGATTAGAGGACTTGGTGAAACTAACAAATAATATGTAATTGTTCAAAAGGTCTTAAGATCTCTACTATGAGATTTAATGCCAAAGTCTATGCCATTGAAGAGGTATGATCTAAAAAGTCTCATAATGGACCAGCTACTTGGTACTCTCAAAACCTATGGGATGAGAGTAGTAAAGGAGAATATTGAACCAAAGGAGGCAACTTTGAAGGTGTCCAAGAAGGCTAAGGAGCACAAAGATTGTCAATGTTGTTCCAACTACGAATCTGACCAAGAGTTGGCTCACTTTTCCAGGAAACTAAAGCATGGCTCAGGAAAGTATAAAGGGAATCTACCCTTCAAATTCTTTGACTGTGGTAGAGTTGGAAATTTTTCATCCAAGTGCCTTTACAAAGAAAAGACAAAAAAGGAAGATGAAAAAAAGGCCAGAAGCAAAGCTCAAAAACATTAAAAGAAGAAGTTATTTAAGAACAAGGGGCTCTACTCCAAAGAGGATAAATCAACACTAGATTCTGATAGTGAGAATTCCTCAGAGGATGAGTCAAATGAGTGGTCACTCATGGCATTTAGATTTGACTCTAAGAAACAAAATACTATAAACTCTGAAGAAGAAGAAGAATAAGCAGTAGTTGACCTTGAAGGGGAGCTCATCGGTGCTCTTAATGAGTTAAAGAAGGCCAGAAGAAAGAACGAGAAACTAAAAGAATAGTTGCAATGTGTTGAAGAAGATACGTATAACTCAAACAATGAGGAATTTGTTTGTCAAAAATAAAATCTTAAAGAAGCCATTAGAAGTAAAGACGACTTAGCTCTTCGATTATAATAAAAAAAAACGTGTGAAACACTAGAAGAAGAGGATAGACATCTAAAGTAGGAAATGATCAAAGTAAAGGAGGAGATGATCCTGGAGACATGAAAAGAAGATATTTTGTCCTTTAAATTCAAGTTAGAAGAAGAAAAACGAAAGGAATAATTTATTAATGATCTAATTCACGAATGGGAAGAAAATTGTCAAAGTCTTGAGGCAGAAATTGTCTCTTTGAGAATAGATCTTGAGAAACTAGAGACCTATAAGGGTGTAAATGAAATTTTTGTGGAAGGGACAAGAAAAATAGATCAAATTCTGAACAGTCAAAGGTCTTCAAAAAACAATGCAGGTCTGGGATATTCTAGATCACATGAATCTCTTATGAGAATGATGAACTCCAGGTCGTCCAAATTTGAGGAACCTCAGAGTTATGCAAAGGTGCTTCAAGGAAGAATCAATGAAGAGAAAAAGGTAGCAAACAAGAGAGGAACCCATCATTGGAACAAGGATTCCAACTTCTCAGAGGTTTCATACTAAAGGATAATGAATCAATCAATAAGACAACAAAGGTACCTTCATGTACAAACTCGTGAAATTTCCAACTTCACGTACTCTAATTTATTTTATGGTTATTGTTATAAATGTCGTATCTTTGTACATAAAGCTATTGTTTGTAGAAGAGTCAAATTTGAAAGAGATGAAAATTTCAGATACAATAATTATCGGACTTTTAGATCTCAAAACTCTCCTCCAAAAATAAATCCATTCTCTCCCCTGATGGATGATGTTGAATGCTTCAATTGTAATTTTTTTTGGCATAAGGTGAATGAATGTAGAAGCATCTTTGAGTATTCATCTAAATCCTAGAATGCTTGGTATCCATCCTTTCCAAAGGATAAGAAGCATTGGAAACGTAAGTATGGAAAGAACATGGAATATGGGATTTATCTGTCAGCACATGATCAAGAAAATAGATGGTATGTGGTTATTGGTTTTTCCAAGCATATGAATGGGCATAAGAGCAACTTCCTGTCTCTAGAAAAAAAAGGATAGAGGGAATAATGTCACTTTCGGCAACAATGCTCTAGCAATAATTAAGGGTAAAGACATAGCCAATCTTGATGAAAATACCAAAGCTCAAAATGTATTGTATGTATAGGGTCTCAAGCACAACTTGCTTAGTGTGAGACAAATGTGTGATAATGGCTATAATGTGACCTTTTTATCCAAAGACTGTGAGATATGAAATGAAGAGAATGGAAAGCTGGTGGGAAAGGAAATCATAACTCATAATAATGTACATGTGTTTGATGACTCTAGAGTAAGTTGCTACTTGAGAAAGATAAATAAAACCTGGTTGTTACATAGGATACTTGGCCATATGAATTTTGATAGTCTGATAAGATTAAGCAAGATAGGAGTTGTAAGAGGATTGCCAATATTTCCAAGGCATGATAATTCAATTTGTAAGCCTTGTCAATTTGGTAAGAAGACAAGGACTCAGTTCAAGAAAATGGAATTCTCATCATCTAAACCTCTGAAGCTCATTCACACTAATATCTATGGCCCAACTAGAACAAAATCTCAAGAGGATAAAGTTAGTTTATGTTTCTTATTGGTGATTATAATATATCCACATGGATAATTCTCTTGAAATAAAAATCAAAGGCTCTTAATAATTTTAAGACATTCAAAGCTCAAGTAGAGAATGAGAAAGATCTAAATATCAAATGCTTAATATTAGATAGAGGTGGAGAATACACTTCAAGAGAGTTTGAAGAATATTGTGAAGAGCATGGAATAAGGAGTATTCTATGGCCATAACTCCACAACAAAATGGAGTATCAAAGAGAAAGAATAGAAAAATTCAAGAGATGGATAGAGCTATGATGGATGAAGTAGATGTTGTTGGGTGTGGTTTTTATACCTATTTTTTACAATTTATTTCCCTAGTTTTGATCCTCTTTCCCTCTAGGTCAATGAAACTTCACATGTTAATCACCCTTTTTCTCATTTATACAACCTATTTCGCTTTCATGTTATTTTGCCATGTTTTACTGAATATAGTGATACAATATTGATTTTTGTGGCTAATTGGGGTAGGAATTGGAGAAGTCTTTTGGATCCTCTTCTCTTTTTTCAGGTGTTGCTTTTGGGAACAAGGTTATGGAGTGAACAAGCCACACTGATCAGTTTCAAATCTGGATAGAGAAGATTGTTGTTACACCCTGTATGTTGTTACAGATTGTTGTTACACACTATATGTTGTTACAGGTGTTATTGTTACACCACATGTTGTTAAAGATGACTGTTGTTACACCAAGGATGTTGTTACCCAGTGATTTCGGTTACATCCCAAACCATCATTTGATTGTAGGACGTTTTTTCACACTTTCTAGCAAAGTCGTAGGTACTGTTCCACACAACAACTGCCAGAAGTTATGAATTGTTTATTTAGAATTAATAGATCCAAACAATTGTGATCTTAACCAATGTATCTGAATAACATTTGTATTTAGAAACAGGTTACAACATTTCTATTTTTTTATGATCAACATGAGAATTTTGAAATTCTCATGACTGATCTATTCCTGATTTTGGGTATGTAATAACCATAAAAAAGAAAAACTCGATTTCTCATGTATGGGGACAACATAGAGAGAACTGCTACTCTGATTTTGTAACTTTTAATTATTTTTAATATTGAAGGCAATACGATGATGTTGTTACTATTCCTCATATGATTCTCTAACTAATATCGTGTTTATTCCTGCATCCCTGCTAAGGAGGAAGGGCCCTCCTCTTTAGCAGGGACTGCAGTGGTAGAAGTAGTTGTATATTATTGTTTCTTTTACTGTTGTATGGTTTTATGTTGTTGTTGTATAAATTGTAGAATATATCCGCTTTAGTTCTAGATTATATTATGTTGTTACATTAGTCTGATTAAACAGAATGGTATTTGACCATCTGGTGTAGTCATTAGTTTATTGTGTGGCATGCCCTTTCTTTCGTAATTGTGAAGTGTGATTTCATTTTTATAGAGTGTTTTAACTTCTGCATGAATTATTTAATTTTTTCAATTGATTCATCAACATTATTTACTATTTCTTTCTATTTTATGTAGTGTATCAGCATAGATAGTGCAAACTCCATTGAAACAACAAGATCTACCCTGCGTTGACAATTAAATAGTTGCAGTCTAGGTCAATTAGGATTGATTAAAACAACATTACATTGTGGCGTTGTTTCCGTGGATGGAAGTTGTCGGGGATGTCAGCCAAGTTGTTTGTTTGATGATACAGTGTTCCTAGTCCACAATCGTTGGGTGGTAAGACGAGAGGTAAGAACCTACGAATCACTCTAACATAATTGGGCGAGCTCACCGTTGTAATCACTAGGGCACTTAGGTTGTGGAATTTTGGTTTTTTTTTGTGTGCCTTCAGCTCTTTAGTTGTTGGGCGGTAAGACGAGAGGTAAGAACCTACACATCGCTCTAACATACCTGGTGAGGCTCACCACTATCAAAGAATGAGACACTTAGGGTGTGAATTAATACACATAGGGTCCATGTGTGCAACTATAGGAATTATAGAAGTACCAAAGTTACCCCCCACTCTAATTAGTCACAGGAAAAATGGATCATAAAAAGGAAAGGAAGAGTGTAGATTTGGGAAGGAAAACATTTATCCAGGAACTGATCTCAAAGGCAGAAAAAGAAAAATCAAGTTCTCAAAGGGACACAAGGGAAAAAGGGCCACAAAATGTTGTTACTCCCATAACAAGGATAGAAACCTCTAATTCCTCTATCTCAAGGCCATACCATTCTAAAGTAGCGAAAATACTCCCAAGATTAAGCATTCAATTATGGAACAGTAGGGTGAAGCTAGTAGCCAAAACTTTAGGACCGAGGGATAAGGGGAAACTAAAGGGGGACATAAAAAATCTGAAACAAGAGAGAACCTATTTGTTTATCAATATCTGAATTTAGGAAGTAAATTGAAACAACCAGCCCCGAAGTCACCTGAGCCATCAATTTCACCTACAAGACACTCACAAGAACAATTTGAAGAACATTTGTTATAGCAAGGATTAGAAGGGCTAACAACGGGGGACAACAATGAAAAAAATGCTAAAAATGATGCTTCTTTCACCACCTTTGAGTTCCCAATTGGGGATATCAGAGGCGAGGCTCCCATGAAAAAAATTCATTTATCATCCTTACCATCATTTCAAGGGATGACTGTGGAAGATCGAGACACCTTATTATTTGAATTTGATGTCTTATGCAAGAGTTATGACTATGTTTCAGATGCTTAGAAACTGAAATTATTTCCTGCTACTTTAAAAGGAGCAGCCTTGAGATGGTTCATGGGGTTAGTCTCTGCTTCTATTCGAATGTGGAGTGATATGAAGGAAACATTCTTATCAAAGTACCAAGACTATTGCAAAGCCATGGATTTAAGAGAGGATGTATTCAGGATGACACAGAAGGAGGATGAGAGCTTGGAGGACTATGTAGAGTGGTTTCATTATAATTTGTAGAGGTCTAAACATAGTGATTTAGATCATGAGATCTTGATGATCATATTTATAAGAGGAATGAGGGACAACTACCTTGATACCCTGAATCTACTAGGAAAAGGGGACATATCTCAGGAAACATTTTTCGAGATTATAAAGCTCTATCTAAGATTCTCTAGAGGATCACCTAAGGGAAGAAGCACAATTCGAGATGCCTCTGCCCGAATACAAAAATCTGCAGGTGGAGGAGTAACCAGAGTGAAGATCAGTAATTTATTTGAAAATTTAAAAACCGACATCCTCATTACTCTATCTGCCTAGATAACGACAACAAAGATTAAAAAAACACAAGGAGAAGTTGATACACCTCTAACTGTGGTCTTTTCGAATTGCTAGAAGAAACACCCCTTGAGGGAGCGTGAAATGAACAACATCAGCTTGTGCAATATTTGTGAGCTAGAAGATTCTACAGGTCAATGTCCGAGGCTTCCTAGACTGAAAGAAATACTTAGAGAATCGAGTGAAGAAGTTCACTCCTCTTATTTCATCGGACCTAGGAGACCATGGCAACCACGACCTCCAAGTATGTCCCAATATTTTTCTTCTTTTAATTCGTGGAATAATGCATATAATAATCAAAAATATCCATGGAAATATTCTTCTCCTTCTATAGCATAATTTCCTTCACCTTGGAACCAGTGGTCCCCCTATCCCTTTATTCAATATCCTCCATCTCAACCTTACCCTTGGAATTAGAACTGGATTGCGAATGCCCAAAATACATATCCACCTGGATTACCAATACAATAACAGCTGCAATAACCCCCTTTCTAAACTCCTATTCCTCCACTGCCTATGCGACCCCAACTACCTGTGCAACCTAACCCTAACTTGAATAATAAAGCAACCCAGAGCATAGAGGCTCCAACTACCTTCCAAAATTACCCTATTACTCATGTGGGACTTAATGAAATTCAACTACAGCCAGGTAAGGAAATTAAACCAAATCACTCCCTTATCATTATTGAGGAGGAATGTGACCCTTCCAGAGGAGATACAATAGATCTTGAGGTGGTTGTTACACCTCTAACAAATGATACATAGCAAACTGTTACATTTGTAACAACCAACCCAAGAAGAATTTTTACTCCTGTAACAACCAACTTGGGTAAGGTTGATATACTTGTAGTAGCCGAATTGACTGTTATAACACAGTATCCTCCATATCCTTAGATATTAACCCAGCTTAGAATGACCTCACAACCTGAATATGATTTTCTTAGGGAGTTGTAAAATATCCATGTATGAATTGCTCTATAGCAAGCTCTTAAAGAAGTACCTATTTACGATAGAACAGTACGAGATCTATGCATTAAGAAACTTGGAAGGAAGCCTAAGGACCCTGCTACTATACATGTGATGGGGAAATTGTTTGAATTTATGTCTGCTTTGCCTCTTCTAACGAAGTATAATGTTTTAGGAAACCCTAAGGTTATGTTGTGGCCAGCAACAACCACCCTCTTATTTAGTTTTATTACTAATACTAAATAAGTGGGACCCTTTATCCAAAAATTAAAAAAAATAAATTAGTACTTGTATTCCTTTTTTTAAATAAATCTTACTATCATAAACTTAGGAGAATACCCGAAAAATAAAAAAGGACTTGAGTTTTATGATAAGTATGAACAAAACCATTCTCTCAATAAAAAGCATCGCATCACAGAAAGGTAATGGATGCCATCCTACAAAATGGAATCTTAAAATTGCAAAATCACGATGCGAAATCACGCACTTAAAACACTCATCACATTGTATGCCTCAAATATCACATAAGATGTAATAACTCAAATCGCCGATATGCGATGGCGCGTCTCACAAATTGCATTTCGCAGAAAACACATGGTAATGGATGATTGCCACACACAATGTATTAGTGATATTGTGAAGAAAATCGAAAAATCGCCTTATCGCAGATCTTCAGGGCTCGTCATTCGACAAAGTTTTTCCATAAACCGATGCCCAGTTATGCGCGTTAATGATAATTAATGAGTTAATTGGTAATCATTAATGGAATAGGGTTTTGATCTGATCGAAGGGCCATTTCACGTAGGGTGATATATTTTATAATATTTCAACATTTAAAGCTTTCCTGTCACCTTTTTCTTATCATTACTCTTGCCTCATTTGTAAATTGCAGGAACGTAAAGCAGAGAGATATACATAGCAGTGTTCAGAATATTATGGGAAAGAAGGGTAAAGCTCCAAGCTTTGAAGACAAAGAAATGACGCCCTTGTACATAGACACCACCTGTAACAGAGATGTTAGTGTTACTACTTGGGAAAGCATGCACAACCTACTCGAGGAAGAAAATCCTAGAGTAATAGAGGTTACAGCAACTGTGGATTCACGCGGATGATCTGAAGTGTCGGTTATAAAACTAGCATGTTCGTTCTTGCACCGAATAGCAGCAAGGCCCAAGATTCTTCCTTACAAAGACATGGTCAAATGGGTACTGGATAGTGCTGATGTCACAAATAGACAATCTAAGACTCAGAGCCAAGAACTCATTGGCTCGTTCACTCCACAAGATTTGAGACTCATGTATCATCTACCAGAGCCACAAGTGACTTATAAAAAACAGTTCATGGAGAAGTTTGCTAGAGAAAATGAGGATTTGGCATAATGCACCAAGGACTGGTCAAGAAGGGATGAACCACTAAAAAAGGATAAGCACAGTATGTATAGTACTGGTTCTCTCACCTCCCCGTATTGCTTTGCTTCTGCTATGCTCTGTAGACTTTTTGGAAAGCCAGATGTTAACAAATTTTCATCTGAATGGCTACCAGTGTTGGATGCTGCCACTAATGCTACTATTGTGGATTGGGCTAAGATATTGTTTGAAAATTTAGCCAAAGCCATTTTAAATTACCGGTCCAAAAGAACTACTACTCAGAGGATTTATCCGCCTTTCTACTTATCAGCTTATGTGATGGATGCAATCTGTTATGTTTCCAAGTTTCCTCTAATGGGTTGGAAATGGACTACACAGGACAACTTACCCATTCATCTTTATCACAAGGAATTATGGGATTCCAAGTTCATTCCGTATTTCTACAAGATTTTTCATGGAATCATGTTACCTTTGTACAAAATGTTGTATAATAAAGACGCTCCTTGATTTTCTCCCGAAGCGAAGGTCGATATGCTCCCTGTCGCGAGATGGTTTGGAGAAGAACTTTTCACATATGTCAGAGTATTCAAAAGTCTCGCTTCCCCTCATGTCTTACCTTTATATGTCCCTGATAAACTACTGGCATGAGAGATTACCTACCAGACCTGCGAAGTAGGAGGTATGAGTAAACAACATGCATTCAAAGAAGTAGACAACATGTTATGTCTACGATTGTTCAAAATTCCAGGAAGACAATTCGACCCTTCTGATATCATTAATAATTTCACTACTGCAGTCAAAATAAAAGTGTTTTCTAAAGAAGATGATCTTTTTTATGATATGTTTAAGTATAAAAGTACACTTAAAGAAGTTTTTTATTTGACCCAAATGTGATTTCCTCCAGCAGAATTTCAAGAGTTCAAAATGTACAGAGAAAGGAGGTTAGCTAATATCCCTTTGGATAAATTACACTTGGAACTAGTAAGGGTGCCAACTCCCAGTATCAGTCTCAGTGGAAGTTCAGGCACAGACAGGTCTAGATCTAAGTTTGGGAAAGAAACACCAGAACACTCCAAGAGGTCCGAGAGTGACTATAATAAAAGAGAAGGGTCAGTAAGGGATACTACCCAATCTAAAGAGCGCCCAGAACAACAAGTTTTGACCACTCCACAGGTAAATCCTCCTCCTCTCATCATCCAGCCACTACTAGTTAGAACTGAGATGGATAAAGAATGGGAGACATTCAATGACTTAATCAATACTAAGGGACAGAGAACAAAGACACCTAAAAGTAATGTATAGACAGTGGATTATATAGTCACTAGGACAATCAGTAATGTCCCAGAAATGGAACATATTCCCATTATCCCATCTTCTGAACTTATGCTCAAAATAGAGGAAATTCCTCCTCTTGATGTATTTTATAGTCCGCAGCATAAGGCAGTGGTGAGAAGACAAAGGAAGAAAATGAAATTGGAAAGCGTGCTCTCTTCTGATGTAGAGAAATTAGACATGCTTTGACAAGATCCTACCACTGACCCAACTGAAAATCTCACTAAATTATCTCAGATTGCAGGAGCATATGCTTATGTAACTATTGATAAAGCATCTGAAGTACAACAATTATTGAAAGAAAAAGAAGATCAAATACATATTTTGTAACAACAGCTACACCAAGCCAACGCCAACAGCGAAACACAAAAACATCTAGAAAGATTACAACAGGACTTTCAAGAAATGCAGCTAGAATACCAGAACAGTTTGACCGAAAGAGAAAAACAGTTACAGGTTGTGCAAGAGATGCACAAGGATGATCCTAAGCTTAAAGAATTTGTCATAGAATCCATTTCCTTAAATTATCAACTCTTGCAGCAACAAGAAACATTGTGCCAAAGAATATCACAATGGAGTTCTCATTGCGAGATAAGTGATAGAATTACTAATCAAGTCATAGACTTGCGACATGATTACGATTTAATCGATAAAAGAGTTACTAAATATTTGGCTTGGCAGGAATCAGAAGAAGGGAAAAAGGCAGGCGCACCCATAATCAATGAAACCCACAAAGAAATGCTCTTTAATAAGTGGGATGCACAAACCAAGAAAGCAGAACAAGCGGCAGAAGAAGCAGCCATAGCAACAAATAACGTCATTGACTACATCAATGAAAATTTACACAGGGCAAATCTCATATCACAGACCACTCCAGGATTTCTACCAAATGTACATCATCTACAGACAAGCTGGAGACAAAAGGCTCAAGAAAGAGCAGAGTCCATCAAAAGGTTAACCAAGTTGAATTGGGATTCTTATTGGACATACTTGGTAAAACCACACAGCCAGTGCATGACTTTCAAATGTATCATTAACTCTGCCGAGAAGATAGCGCCAACACTTGCCGGTTCCATTTTCACAGGACAGTTAAAGTCGGAGGTTGGCCAACCAACTCTCCTCAAGCAAATGCTGAACACTTGCGACTACAAGGAACAGATACATAGATAGTTAATTGCCAGTTTTTTGTTTTAGATTCAGTTTTAGTTTTAGTTTGCTTTATTTTTGCCTGAAATGAGGACAATCATTTAAACCGCTTTCTACATTTTTGTAATAAACTATTTCTAGATTTAGCTAGTAGTATTTAAACCCTTCTCATGCATTTAGAGAAGGGTCCTGAAATTTGTCAAAAACTTGTCCTTAGAACATGCACTTTTGCACCCTCCGAGGAGGTTTTGATGAATGAATGGAACAAGATTTAATGATATCTGTGTTTAATATCTACTACTGAAATTGCACTTTTGTACTCTTAGTGGATGTTAAATTAAGAAAAGATAGATCATTATTGTTGAAGCTTATGAGTAGAACTTGTTATAAATGGTACTTTTATCTCTTAACAATTTCTGCTTACGCGTTGAGGTGATATTCAAGTTCAGTTATTTATATATGAATGCTTGAATGCTTGAGTTATCATTTGGCACTTCTGTACGGTGATAGATATTCTATTTATGCTTAATATATGAGTAACTTATTATGCGATATCTTCTTCACAATTGTTTCGTCTAACTTTTTATATGAAATGGTTTATCTTTATTGAATTATTTTCTTATAGCAGTTGAATGATCTTTATTACCAATTGCCATTAGAAATTATTTTAGATCTCATAACTGGTAGATTAAATCCTGGGTTAGTTTTAGAATTAGATATTTCTATTCATTAGAATACAATTGCATGTTGATAAATTAGATTTAGAATAAAATCATTCTACTTAGAAAATATTAGGAAGGAAATATCAATTCTCAACACAAACACACAAATTGGGAAAATGGTCCCATATCCCCAGTCGGACCCACTACACCAAACGGAAAAGGAGTTGCTAACCAAGGTCTGGACTAGGTGGGTATCCCCCTTGCTGTAGACTCGATTTTTGGGGTTTCAACAGGGTACTATCTACATTAATGACCAGCCCATAACTAACACATTGATTGATCTTGGGACTATCATTAATGTGATGAAAAAGGACCTCTTTACCACCCGGGGCTACATAGGCTTATATATACTCCTACTATAGTTGAATTAGCAGACAGGTCCCATGTTAAACCTGAGCAACTGTTAGAAGACATAGTAATCAAAATAGCCTCCTGGAGGTATCCGGTTGACTTTCTTATCTTGCATCACAAATCCAACTTGGGGGGACATCATTTGATCCTAGAGATACATTAGCTGGCAACTGCAGATGCATTTATAGGATGCAGGTTTGGATCTATGGTAATCTCAGATGGCAAGGCTACAAAGAATCTTAATCTTTACCCCCCAAAACTAAATATGGATTTGTATAACCCCTAGGGGGATGAATTTGAGCCCGAATCAGAACTTTCCCTTCCGCTCCTCGCTCTAGGGAAAGCCCAGTATTTCAAAGATGAGATAGAAGATGATATCATTAATGGTTTTATTAGTAACTCACTTTCTATCGCTTCCTTTGAAAATTCAAAGGAGGAAGAGGTGGTAGAAGATATAAATTTTGAACAAATGAGAACCAATCTGAATACTAATATCAGTCCAATTGAAATAGAACCAAGAAAGTTTCTAAACATTAACCCCAACTTGAATGCTAAGCAAAACCAATTGATGTTATAACTGTTATAGAAATAAAAAAAGGCATTTGCATGGGACTATATGGATATGAAAGGGATTAATCCCAACCTATGCACTCACCGCATTTATTTGAAATATGGTTGTAAACCAATTAGACAACTGCAGCGACGTATGAACCCTGCACTTAAGGAGGTAGTGAAGGAAGAATTAAAATAATTCCTGAGTGATAACTTAATTTATCCGATATCTAATAGTCGGTAGGTGTCTTTGATTTTCATTGTCCCTAAGAAGAATGGCAAGTAGAGAGTATGTGTGGATTACAAAGAACTCAAAAAGGCCACTCAAAAGGGCCATTTTCCTTTACCATTTATTGATTAATTCCTTGACACCCTTTCTGGGAAAAAGTTTTTTTTCATTTCTAGATGGGGTTATTGGCTACAACTAGATACAGATTGCCCCAGAGGATCAAGATAAAACAACCTTTACTTTCCCTTGGGGAAATTTCGCATACAGAGTACTCCCTTTTGGACTCTGAAATGCACCAAAAACTTTTTAGAGGGAAATACTGGGAATTTTTTCTAATTTATTGAATGACTGCCTTGTAGGACACTACATTTTTGCTGACGGGATCAAGGTAGAACCTATTAAAATAGAGGTAATTTGAAAATTCCAACCCCCAAGATGCAAAAAGAGGTACTAGTTTCTTGGGACTTGCAGGTATTACAAAAGGTTTAGATAAAAAATTTCAAAATTTCCATTTCCATTATTTTCTTTGCTCATGAAAGATGTCGACTTTTTGTGGACAGGAAAGTGTGAGTAGTCATTTTTGAAGCTGAAATGTTGTGTATCAGCTACTCTGGTTTTACGTGGACCTGATTGAGAACTGTTGTTTCACATAGCTACAAATGCATATGATATTGTTGTAGTTGCTGTTTTGGGCCAACTGGAAGACATGAAACCTTATGCTATTTACGACATAAGAAAGAATTTGACTTCGACTGAGCTTAATTACATAGTGACCGAGAAGGAATTCTTAGCAGTAGTGCATGCCATCAACAAATTTTGACATTATATCATTGGTTATCAAGTATTTGTACACACTAACCACTATGCCATTCGTTTTTAATGAATAAGTCAATTACCAATGCTAAAATTACACACTGGTTATTGCTGTTACAGGAATTTGATATAAAAATCGTCGATAAACCTGAAAAAGATAATGTAGTAGCTGATTTCCTTTCTAAGTTAACTATTTATGACAATTGCATTCCTATTGAGGATTCTTTCCCTGATGAATATCTCTTTTTTATTTCTACTTACTCACCATGGTATGAAAATATAGCCAATTATCTTGCTGCAGGGAAGTTCCAAAAATATTTTTCCTCCAAGGAGAAGAGAAAGATCATACAATAGAGTGCTACCTGTACCTGGATAGATGGGAGTCTCTATCATACTATACCAGATTTCCAAATTAGAAATTGTGTTAGGGAAGATGAGATATTTGACATCCTTAAGGCTTGTCATGAGGAACCTTGTGGAGGGCACTTCATGAATAAGAAAACAAGATACAAAGTCCTTTCAATAGGGTATTATTGGCCAACAATATTTCAGGATGCCAAGAAGTTCGTGAAAGGACGTGATAGTTGCCAAAGAATGGGCCAACCACTGCAAGCAAATGAGATGTTGCTACAACCTCAAATTGTCTTAGAACCTTTTGAGAAATGGGCCTTGGATTTTGTGGGACCAATTAATCCTTCATCTAGACATAAATCCTACATTTTGGTCTGCACCAACTATGTCACAAAGTGGGTTGAGACAGAAGCACTAACTAGAGCCACGGAGCAGGCTGTTTCAGACTTCCTATTTGAAGACATCTTTGTCCATTTTAGTATACCTAGGGAGATATTCACAGATGGAGGGCCCTAATTTACATCCCATATGATCCAAAAGCTGGTTGCAAAATATAAAATAAATTATAGAATCATAACACCTTATCATCCACAAGTGAATGGCCAAGTGAAAATCACCAACAAAGTCATTGAGGGGATTATTACCAAGACCATGGTAAGTCATCGAAGGAATTGGGCCAATAAAGTTCTAGAAGTGTTGTCATCATACATGACTATGTGGAGGAATACCATGAGATTCTCACCGTACAAAATTGTGTATGTTTCCCATATTCCCTAATTGAGTACGAAATTAAGACATTGAGAACAACATTGGAGGTGAATCTAGATCTGGCTACAGCACAAAAGAAAAGGTTGAACCAACTCAATGAATTGGAGGAGAAACAACTAGCTGCTATCTAGCAAACTGAGATTATCTAGCAACAGAGAGCTAAGTGGCATACTAGGTTCATCAAGAATAAGAAGTTCCAGAAAGGAGATTGGCTATCTTATATGACTCAAGATTCAAGGACTTCAAGAGTAAGCTTTGCACCAGATGGCTAGGTCCCTATGAGGTAGATAGAGTCTTTGAAAATGGGATTGTGAATTTGGTTACCATTGATAGTTCAAAGACACCATTTCTTGCGAATGGGCACCGTCGTCGGCTATATCATAAACCTCCTTCAAGGGATTTTTTTGTCAACATTGTCACGAATTCAGATCTTCAGATTACAGGAGCAGGGGAAAAACCCCCTGTGCTACCAAAATTCTAATTTTTCAATAAGTCTAACATCTAACAACCAACCTCTATTGGCAGTTGTTACACCTTCCAAAAAAAAAACATAATAAATAAGGAAATAAAACAATCTGGCTTTGAAAACCTTTTTCGGGCATAGACAGATAATTTCTGTAGCAGTTGAAAACCATTGTGTTGCAGCTGTTACACACTCTAGAACAACATTTTTTATTTCAAGCATATTCTACAATAATGTTGTTACATGACCTTTTCTTTTCTTTTCTTTTCTTTTATCTTTTGTGGAAATCAATAATACATAATTGTCATCTTGGCTATAAAAATTATAACATTTGATGACTTCTAGAAATAATTCAAGTAAATTATTTCTTGTGACACACATCATGCATCACCATGATTCGGGAGGTAGTTTCGTTGACCATCAGAATTGAATTCTCGCACCTCACCACCAACGTCTTCTCCCCACGTCATACCAGGTATGTCATAAAATTATAATATAATTATCCACTTTTATTCAGTAATTATGGAAATCTAACGTGATATCCCTTTTGACGACCGAGGTTGGCTATCACATTTAAGCCAAGGGGGTGAATTACATGATGACATGACCTTTGCATGACCTGTGAGTATTTAAAATATACAACCAAAGCATGATGACGTTGTAATCATTTTCATTTAATGATCGATCATGCGAAAAAAAGGAATTGTACCTCCGAAAAGACCTCCCATAACTTTGCATTAATAAGGAAACATTAATGCGCGATATAAATCCTGATTGCAAACCCTAGTTCGAAATTCTTGCCTTCATCACCCTACCATTTACCCACTACTGGAGCATTGTATCCCCATTCAGATTGCTTAGAGAGAAGTGGAGGAGAAAAGTTGCAGGGTTGAAACAATTGAGTATTGTGCCAACCACTTTGGAACTTAGCAAGGGGGGGAATAGAGGAGAACAACATTGAATTTGTGTAGCGATGGGTGGAGCAGCAATTCGACATGAACCAAGATCAATAGAGGCTTTCGAAAATTGCCTCGAAGCATGTCAAATTTTTAAAGATGCAGGCTGGTTTGTTTTTTCCAAAGGATGGAAGGATTAGATGAGGAAATTTCTATAGAGTTTGTGAAGAATTTAGAGAGGAATCAAACGAAGGTAAGGGGATTAAAGTTGGAGGTTACAAAAGAGGTAATTTCCCAAGTGACGACATTACCAATAGAGGGAAAAGATAGTTTAATAGGAAAGTTAATGACCCCTCCTTGAAGGAGGATTTTTTCCAAGGGGAGGAATGACTGGTGAAGAAAGGAAGGGGGATTAACAGGTTGTCACTTCCCCAACCATGGGTCGATGTCACCCTTTACCTCATCAAGTATATTACATGTGATGGAAGGGAAAAAATCGTATTCAATTATCATCACAACCGTAAAAACAGTTGTGCATATGTTGAGAATAGCAACAAGAAATGCTAAAAATAGCATTCAGAATATTCCAATTTTAGTTTGTCCTTGAATTAAAATTGATAATTCAAATTCAAATTTAGTCTCACCAGCTACTTGAAAAATAATTAATTAATTCATCTTGAATTAATTAGTTGGAGAAATTCAAGCTAGAAGTATTTGTGAAGTCACGCAACAATTATCCCTTAAATTAAGGAGATTATCCCTTGATTAAGGAGATAAGAGTGAGTTGTATTTGAGTTGTAATTAGTTAGCTCAGTTAACTGAGTTAAGTCTAGTCAAATTAGTTCCAAATAGTTTGAGGAACTAATTATGAGTTCAGTGAGTTAATGCATGCATGCATCAAACTAGTGTATTCCAGATAACTGAGGATTATCTCATAAATAAGTCATGCATGTCTATTCAGAAAAAGACCTAGTTGAGATTAAAGACAGGGACATTATACTATCAGTTGCATGAGTTTTTCTATAAAGGAAACTCATCCATGTAGAAGGAATAAGGTTTCTTGAGGATTGTGCAGTTTTATAGGGTGTGAGGTTAGTGTGAGTGATCAGTGTTACACTTGGTAACAGTAGGATTACCCAGGAGAAACAACGCAAGGAAATAGGAGGCTTGGAGGGTAGAGGAGAAGGCTTGTGAGAAGCCAAGTTTGCCTATGAGCATCTACGAGGATTATACTAATAGTTGGCTAGCTGTGAGAGCTAAGGGTTTGTATAATTCTAATGTATTTCCACCTTGTATGATAATATAGATAGTGGGGTTTTTTAGCTGAATCTTTCCCTTGAGTATTTTCCATGTTTCATGTGATTCTTCTTCTTGTTATATGTGTTCAGCTCAATCTTGCTCAATATTTAAGCTTCTGCAAATTGATAGTAGAAGTAGATTATATTACTTTGCTTTGGTATATTTCATTATCAGGTTAATCTACAGTCAGATTTTCTACATGGTCTTAGAGGTAGATTTGTAGAGAATTTGCAGAATTTCTACATGGTAGCAGAGGTAGTTGATCTATAGAGAAATTTCTACATGGTACCAAAGCCAAGTTTATCAAAGTTGTGAACAATATACGGAGAAGAGAATTCAAAGTTTGAAGTTCGGGGTTGCAGGTGCAAATTAAATTCATATCTTACTTCAACGAGATGGGACATTATGCGACTAATTGCACATCGAAGAAGTCCAAGAAGGGATTCTTGGAAGGATAGGAAGGTGAGGCATTAGCCTCTCAGTTCGAAATGGACTTCACCCTCATTGCATGCATTGTGTCATCAATGATGGTTTGTGGTGGTATCTTGACAGTGGAGCCTCATTCCGCATGACCGGCAATAAAATTTTCTTTAGTACCTTGGAGAAGAAATTCGTCAAGATGCGCATAGACATGGGTGACGATGAAAGGTTTAGTGTTTCAAGAGTGGGCAAGGTTGCTTTTCAAAGAGAGCATGGAGCTCCTATCACCCTGACCAATGTCAAGTATGTACTTAGACTGAAGAAGAACTTGGTATCGGTCGCAATGTTGGATGACAAAGGCTATGATGTTATTTTTAGTAAGGGAAAGGTTTTTTTTAGACACATCACCACGAGACAGGTGAAGCAGATCGTTTCATGAGTCAAGAACCTATATTCTCTTGAGGTTCAAGATGCATGCACAACCTTGAGGAGCAAGGCAACTTTTAGAGACTTGGTGGTTGAGAGGGAGATTAAATTACCTCTCAACATACAACCCTAGAAGATGTCTCAAACAATTGTGGAGGAGCCATAATTGGAGATACTGAGAGGAGACCGAGTGGAGGCATCCACTCTTGCAGAGACCTCCAGTAGGGGGGAATTTTGAGCCAAGTGGGTAGAGGGAGCACATGCAGCCATACCTCTAGGTGTGAGGTGGGGCGATGTGAAGTGATAGCCTTAGGAAGGCTGAAATTGGGTAGCGTCCATTGAGAATTTTTATCTCATTGATCGTACCTTTTTACGGGAGCCCAAAGTACAGAGTAGTGGGAGGAATTAGTGGGATTGATGCAGTCAGAGATAAAAGTGACAGAGGCTAGAGTAGTCAAATACTAAAGAGTGCAGAGAAGGATTGAAAATAGTGTAGAAAGGCTGAGTCAACATAATCACAGAGTTCTCAGTTGACAGAGGCAATAATAGTTAGAGACTTTGATGACAGATGCATCATACTAATTTAGGTTGGGTATTTTTTGTTTTTGGAGTTGCTGGAGCAACAACACTAGGGAGAAGTGTTTCATGCAGAACATTCCAAAGGTTCAGGATCGGGATCGAGTTGAATTCCTCCCTTGTTGAGAGGGAGTGTTGAGAATAGCAACAAGAAATGCTAAAAATATCATTCAAAATATTCCAATTTTAATCTGTCCTTGAATTAAAATTGAGAATTTAAATTCAAATTTAGTCTCACAAATTGCTTGAAAAATAATTGATTAATTAATATTGAGTTAATTAGTTGGAGAAATTCAAGCTAGAAGCCGTTTTGAAGTCATGCAATAGTTATCCCTTAAATTAAGGAGATTATCCCTTAATTAAGGAGATAAAAGTAAGTTGTAATTAGTTAGCTCAGTGAACTAAGTTAAGTCTAGTTAAATTAGTTCCAAAAAGTTTGAGGAACTAATTGTGAGTTCAATCAGTTAATGCATGCTTGCATCAAATTAGTGTACTCCAGATAACTAAGGATTCTCTCATAAATAACTCATGCATGTCTTTTCAGAGAAAGACCCAGTTGAGATTAAAGACAGGGACATTGTACTATCAATTGCATGAGTTTTCCTATAAAGGAAACTCATCCATGAATAAGGAATAAGGTTCTTGAGGATTGCACAATTTTACAGGGTGTGAGATCAATGTGAGTGATCAGTGTTACACTTGGTAATAGTAGGATCAGCCAAGAGAAACAACACAAAGAAATAGGAGGCTTGGAGGGCAGAGGAGAAGGCTTGTGAGAAGCTAAGCTTTCATGTGAGCATCCAGGAGGATTATACTGAGAGCTGGCTAGATGTGAGAGATAACGCTTTGTATAATTCTAATGTATTTCGACCTTGTATGATAATACAGATAGTGGGTTTTTTTAGCTGAGGCTTTCCCCTGAGTATTTTCTATGTTTCATGTGCATTGATTCTTCTTCTTCTGGTTATATGTGTTCAAATCAATCTTGCTCAATTTTTAAGCTTCTGCAAATTGATAGTAGAAGTATATTATAGTATTTTTCTTTGGTACATTGCATTATTGGGTTAATCTATAGTCAAATTTTCTACATGGTCTTAGAGGTAGATTTGTAGAGAATTTGAAGAATTTCTACAACATCCAAAGACATGCGTCACAAACCATGGCCTCATCAAGCTAATTGTGATGGACGCCCTAAGTCACAAGGGCAGGAGATGGGAGGAATTCATGAGAAAAAAGGCTAGGACTACTTGCAGGAAACAAATTGAGACATCTGAGGAAGCTGGCGGAAACCAAGGAGCAGCCCCAGCCCTCGAAAGTAAGCGTTGGAAAGAGACCAGTTGATAAGCAAATTGTTGTTAAGAGGCCAAAACAGATAATAAGACTTAGTGGGCACCTAAAGTCCCCTTCTATGTCTAAGAATATCAAGGAGGAAATAGAGCAGAAGGATGAAGAGCAGGCTCGACGGAGGAACCTTCCTCAACAAGTAAGAACAAGACCCAATCCTTGCTGCATAAAATTGAAAGTTTAGAAAAATAAAATGAAAATATAAGGAAGTAGCTAGCAGAGGATAAGGTAGAGGCAAGGACCCTGGGGTTAGACACTTTGGCTGAGGCTATAGACAGGGTCAAGAAGGGAAATTTTCCGGGTATTGTGTGCACGACCTATGCTAAGGAGCTAGGGACAGCGAGGTATAGAGTCTACATAGTGGACACTATCTCAAGGGAAACAAAAATCGAATCCTGGGAAGATGTTGCATAAAAACCCATTGAATACAATGTCATTACACAAGAACTAGTAGCTGAGATGGAGCATTCCATAGAAATTAATCTGGTACCCGATACACAGAAACCCTTGGTTGACACTATTGTTACACAAGAACCAGAAATGGAAATAGAAGCGAACCAAGGGGAAGAAGAATAAGTTGATATCCATGAACTTGTGGTTGACACTACTGTTACACAAGAACCAACAGTGGAAACATAAGCTTATCAAGGGAAAAAGAATACACAAGAACCAACAATGGAAGCGAAAGATGATCAGAGGGAAAAAGGAACTTCCACAAAAAAATCCATTGGTGACGCTACTGTTACACACGAACCAACAGTAGAAATGGACTTCTTTCACCCTCGGGAGCTTGTTACACCTTCAATTGTTAGTGCATGTGGGAGAACACTGGGTCCTAATGAAGGACAGTGTTCTAAAAGAATGTTGTTGATGCCAGAGTTATAGAAATGGAAGCAGCAGACGCTATCTCTACAATATGGAATGATCTCGCACAAGGCACACAAAAGGATGATGGATTCACTCAAGGAGAAATGGTTAAAGGAAGAGTAGGAGAGAGAATGGGAAGCACTGAGACATAAGGAAGCTATGAAGAAAAAGGACGAAGAGCTAAAACTATTTCAACGGCAAGTTCTGGATCTAACAAATGATAAGACAAAGCTTCATGAGCTTGCCTTGAACCTACTAGGATGCAGGCAGTCTTCCCCATCATATCCAGTGTTCCTCCGGGAACATTATTATTTGTTTCAGTTAAAAGTAGTCTTTGAGAACAAGCCATATTTGGGTTCTTCTACTTGTACTTTTCTTGAAAGTTTTCATACTTGTGATTTTGATGAACAAAGCTTACTTTGTAAGCTATTTTTGCATAAAATAATGTGTGAATATGTCAGCACAAACATGGTAGCAAGTGTTTTCTCTTATATGGGAGATCTACAGTTGCGGGCCTTCCTTTATTTTATGAGAAGCCAAATCAAATGGCATCTGGCCATGAAATCAGCTGAGATCAATGAAGAAAGGGCAATATTATGGGTCAGAGAAGAACCAGGAATGGTTTATGAACTAAGAAACGAGTTTAAGTTGTTCCTAAGTACCGTGGGGGTCAGGGAACAGTCAACCACTTATAGAAAAATGATTGTGGGGATTTGCCTCAATTTGTATGCACAAATGAAAAGTAGAGTGTTAGTAGGGTACCTTAAGTGCACCGAGGCCTCTAGTGCTAAGTTGCAAGAAGGAGATCCTTTTGAGTATAGGAATTTCATGGCTGTTGTTACATGGGTACTTGAATATGCCCATGTAGTGCAGTCGTTGGGAGCATTTTGGATCAGATTTAAATTCAAATTTCCTCTAATTTGGTTACCAGTAGAAGAATACCAGTCAGATTACCACTTGTACGACTATGAAGAAGAATCCTGGCCATGATAATTGATGGCTACTCAGGGATAAAGGGCTCCTGGTGAAGACACTGCTAGTGCCTATAATTTTACAAATTTGCATCAGGGGTATAGCAAGAGAAGATGAAGTTCTGCATGGGGACATGCAATTGCTTCAGTTGGGGGGAGATGTTGGAGTGTGGTTTTTATACCTATTTCCTACAATTTATTTCCCTAGTTTTGATCCTCTTTCCCTCAAGGCCAATGAAACTTCACATTTTAATCGTCCTTTTTCTCATTTATACAACTTATTTCGTCATCATGTTATTTTTCCATGTTTTGGTGAATACAACGATACAATATTCCTCTTTGTGGCTAACTAGGGTAAGCATTGGAGAAGTCTTTTGGATCCTCTTCTCTTTTTTAGGTTTTTCTTGCAAGAACGAGGTTATGGAGTGAAAAAGCGACACTAATCGGTTTCAGAGCAGGATAGAGCAGATTGTTGTTACACCCTGTATGTTGTTACAGATTGTTGTTACTCACTGTATGGTATTACAGGTGTTGTTGTTACACCACATGTTGTTAAATAGGACCGCTACTACATGAAGGATGTTGTTACCTAGTGATTGTTGTTACATCCCAAACCATCATTTGACCACAGGACATTGTTGCACAGTAGATGGCAAAGTCGCGGGTATTATTCCTCACAATAGCTGTCGGAAGTTATGAATTGTTTATTTAGAAGTAATAGATCCAAACAGTTGTGATCTTAAAATGTATCTGAATAGCATGTGTATTGAGAAACATGTTACAATGATTTCTATTTTTTATGGTCAACATGAGAATCATGATATTCTCATGACTGATCTATTCCCGACTTTTCGTATGTAATAATTATAAAAGAAACTCGATTTCTAATGTACGGAGACGACATAGAGAAAGAACTGCTACTCTGATATTGTAACTTTTAATTATTTTTAATATTGAAGGCACTACGGTGATGTTGTTACTCTTTGTCATCTGATTCTTTAACTAATCTCGTGTTTATTCTTGCGGCCCTGCTAGGGAGGAAGGGCCCTCCTCTTTAGCAGGGACTACAACGGTAGAAGCAGCTGTATATTATTGTTTCTTTTATCATTGTATGGTTTTTTGTTGTTGCTGTATAAATTCTAGAATACATTCGCTTTGGTTCCAAGTTTTATTATGATATTACAATGGTTTTATTAAACGGGATGGTAGTTGACCATCTGGTGTACTCATTAGTTTATTGTGTGGTGTGCCCTTGTTATGGTAATTGTGAAGTGTGATTTCTTTTCTATAGAGTGTTTTAACTTCTACATGAATGATTTAATTTTTTCAATTGATTTAGTGACATTTTTTACTATTTATTTCTATTTTCGTTCTTGGTTGTAGTGTATCAGCATAGATAGTGGAAACTCCATTGAAACAGCAAGACCTACCCTGGGTTTGAAATTAAATGGTGCAGTCTTGGTCAATTAGGATTGATTAAAACACCACTATAGATGTACCACACACCTTTTAGGGAGAAGCATCAGTGTACCTAGAAAATATAACACAACTCAGGCCTAATAGTGATAAGACTCCCTATGAGTTATATAAGGAGAGACTTGCTTCAGTGAAAAACTACAAGGTGTTTAGGATCAAATGCTTTATCAAAAGAAATGATAAAAATCATGGAAAGTTTTATTCTCGTGTTGATAAGGGTATATTTCTCTAGTACTCAGCCTGGAGTAAAGGATACAAATGCTACAACAAAAGGGAAAAGAGAGTTTAGAATTGCATTGATATAGTATTGGATTAAATAATACCACAATCTAAATCTTCCAAAGGAAACTAGAACTCGAATGGAGAAGGAATATTAGTCGCCAGATTTACAAACCAATAAGAAACATAGCAAATGATGAAGAAGAATAATTAAGTACCACACCAAGGTCCAAAACTCCCTCAGGGTATGTACATAAACAACATCTAGAAAGAAAAATCATTGGTGATCAAAGGCTAGGTGTTCAAACAAGGAGGACATTCCTCGGCAACCCAAGTTGCACAAATATTTATCTACTATTTCAAATTGAGCCCAAGAATTTCATACAGGAAAGTGAGAATAAGTCCAAGGTAAAGGCAATGAATGAAGAGTTGGATCAAATCAAGAATAATGACACTTGGGAGCTTGTTCCAAGACCCAAAGAGAAAAATGTCATAGGCACAAAATGGGCCTTAAAGGATAAGCTAAATGAACAAGGTTAAGTGATTAGGAACAAGGCTCACTTAGTTTGTAAAGGATATGCCCATATAGAGGGGATAAATGTTGAAGAAACCTTTGCACTTGTAGCAAAATTAGAAGTTATTAGAATGTTTTTCGTTTTTTCTAGTCATAAAAACATCAGGGTGTATCAAATGGATGTGAAATCAGCCTTTCTCAATGGAGATTTTGAAGAAAAAGTATATAGCGAGAAGGGTTCATGCTCACATAAAATGAAGGGTTTGTGTGCAAATAGAAAAAGGCCTTATATGGGCTCAAACAAGCCCCTAGAGCCTTGTATGCTAGATTGGATAGTGTTGACAGTGCTAGACCTGCCAACATGTTAGGGGATCTTCCGAGTAAGAAGTCCCAACTATACCTCAGACTGTTTAGTGTAGGAGTTCCAACAGTGGGTAGTACGGTATCACCTTGACTGTGTTTGCGCGCAGAGGCAAGTAGGATGTCCTTGTTGGTAGAAAGGGTGTGACCAACATAGCAAGCCAAAAAAGGTGCATGAAGGGTTCTAACACACAAAATGTAGAAAAAGTGCGCCCCTTGGAAACCTATGAAAACACATGGCTTGGAAGGGAACATATGAACAAGGATACATCACAAGCAAGAAGGCAGGTGAACCAATGATCCAAACTGATGGTTAAACCAACATCACATCTCAAAAAGATTCATACATACATATATAGAAAGAGTCCATACATACATGCATAAGGAACCAACTACATATATCATTAGAGTAACCAAGATAACTAAAATACGATAATAACATATGCCTCAAACATGTTGCCATTGTTATATTAAGAAAGTGAAAGTTCCAATCATAAATACAACCACATCCAACTATTAGTTTCGACAATGGAACATTACATTCACTGTCACCTAATCCTCCAAAGAGATAGAGAAGCCAAGGCTCGTTACAATACACTTCAAGATTTCTCTAAGTTGCACCTATAGGAAGCTTGGCTCACAAAAGCCTGTACAATGAGTTATGAGGTTCTATAAATAACAAATGGTGGGGTGACCCTTGACATTTCTAGCTTTGTTCAGACTTGGTTCTTTGATTTCACCTCAGTGAGTGTGCCAATAGATGGGATCATGTGCACATGCACAATGACATCCATGATTCTGAACACCCATGCATGTGAAGCCTGCAAACTAGCGATGAGTTGCGGGAGTTCCTCATAGTTCCGGATCTGACTCCAGATGCATGCTTTCAACTCTACCTCCTTGGGCTTCATTATCTTTAGAAAGTGCAATGTGGCTTCTTCGTACCTCATTGTCCATGTTTGCATGCGATCAACAACAATGTGAAAATTTGAAAAGATGCGTGCTCTCCAAGCATAACAACGGTGCCAACCGTTGAGATGGACAAATGACTTGTGCAAGGTGTTAAATTTGGAACACAACATCTGCATGAATTCTTTGAGAGATGATACTTCATCTAGTATCACTCTCCTCAACTCTTCTTGGGCAGATGATTTCATATGTTCTCCTCCCTGCTTGGCTACTTGTAATTCCTTAGCCATTTGCTCGTTCTCTGCTATCAAGAATCGAACACTCGAGCTAGTAGCTTCGACATATGATCTAGTAGCATTGGCCAATGTTGTAGGATGCTTGCGCACATCGGATATGATCACTCATTATTCAAACTGCGCAGGAGATGTGTGGACATTCGGGGTAGGCAATCTGCGCGAATACAAAACTTTGTGTTGCTGCTCGTCGAAATATATGTTGCGCATCTCCCCTTCCGGATTGTCTTTAAGGATCTCTATGTCTCCTTGATCACTTGGGACTTGCTCTGCTTCCAGATCTAGAAAAGTCGGTGGGGTGACCTCTCGGTTATGAGGCATGAGGTCAATATCCTATTCAGACTCTGGCTCCACCACATCCATATCCATATGATCTAGCATCTATTCAATCTCTTGAGCTAAGTCATGCTCCTGCGACTGCTCACCCTGTTTGCTTTGTGCCAGCTACTTTGATGACTCTATAACCTGTACAGGCACAATCTCATTAATCTGTGCATGTTGCGCCTCCTGCTATGTCTGCCCCTACTGTGCTTCCTTCTCTCTTCTACACAACTCCTGTTCTTCCTAGAGTAGTTGCTTCAACTCTTACAACTCCTTTTTTGTTTCCTCCATCCTCTATTTCTCTCTTTTCCAGTGCATGTTCCTCCTGTCTCATTGTCCCCTCTTAACCTCAATCTCCAAAGATTCTTTCATCATGAGTGGATCTTCTTTGAACTTGCAGCTTTGTTCTACCTCTACGTTGTCAACAACCTTTCTCTTGCCTTTTTCATGTGTAGGTCTGTTACCCTCTGCTGCTACTTATGATGTTGCTCTCTGAGATGTTGTGTCCCTATGCTTTGCTAACCATTCCACAGCTATGCCAACCAGTTCATTAAGCCCAGAGAAGCTGTGAAAATATCTCCATGGGACTTCCTCAGGCCAATGACACACCCCGTGGATCCAAGGAAATTTCACTCTTGCACAATGGTCCTTTACCAAGTAATGTGTGTCATACATATTGAAACTTTTGGTGCCAATGGTGAATCTCTCGAAATCCTTCATTTTTGCCTCAGCATGCTTGAGATTTTGTATCTCGTACAACCTGATCTGCAAAGTAAGAGCGAGCCAATGTGCCTTCTTATTCCTGTGAAGTCCAGCTGACCACCCTATCAAGATGTGATATGACACTTCTTGCATGATGATCTTGTCCATGTAAAACTTCGGTAAAACATGTGGAGGCTTCTTCACACTGTACATCTGTATGAAGGTGCCAATGGGTGAGGCATACCAATCTTCTATGTCGACCAATGCTTCCATTGCTGCCTGCGACATGCAAGGTTGATCCTGCTCAAATATCATTTTGTACACCGAGGTGAGAAAGTGGTTTGACAACTGTGTGATACCTCCATGGAAGCTGCATTCAGAGAACAATCTGCAATAAGTATGCATAGAGGTTTCTGAAGTTGTCCATGTCCAACTCAAGCCCGGGAACTATTGACGGGCACATATTACATCCAGTATGTATGTAGACATGTATATCTTTGCTCGCTGACCTTGGGGCAGATGTCGGGCTTCTGCCACTTGTTCATTCAACCTTATATCTAACATGTCAGAGCAGTTGCATGGCCTTCCTTCACTGGTCAGTTGGTCCAATGTAATCACCCAACTCTCCAGGACAGTCTCTGCAATTTCTTGGTCGTATAAGCGACATGCAAAGATTACCAAGTAATGATATGCCTTTAACAATATCTTCATATTTTAAACTAGACTGGGTGTTGTCCTCAACTTGGATGGCTCTTTCACCCAACTCTTCAATATATCTTTGGATTTTGCACTGTTGTTAGGTTTGCTGAAGGGTTTCTCCATTGTAATCACCAACTATGACAAGTGATACATCTGTTGAAATTCCTTCATCCTGAAGGTAGCAAGATCGGTCCCACTGACACTCCTCAATGTCATCGTCTCAGGATCAATGTGTGAAACAATCCAATGTATCATGTTTGTGCACGGAAACATAATATACATGCATGCAATCTGGTACAAGCCAAATTTGTGGATGTTGACATAGACCATGCGGTCTTCCATATCTTCCTCAAATGTGCATGAGAATGTGTCATTGATGTCCTGCAATTTCATCTTGATGTCCCTGTCTATGAACAACATGGTGTCTTTGAAAATGGGCAATCTCATAGGCACTTGTTCAATTGCATCTCAAATTGCATTTCCAACGTGTCCTTTGACCCTGCTCTCTTAGAGGCCATTGTTCCTATACTGCTCAAAGATGGACGAACACCCACTATACCTAGATACATAGAGACACTCATGGCAAGAAATATGTCCATTGAAAACCAAAACAAATTTGAGGACTGACATGCAACACACGTGGGTGATTGGTAGTAAAGATTGTGCAATTTTCACCAAGAGGTTGGGAGACTTATTGCCAAAACTACGCAAGGCGCAGTTCGGGCTGTCAGGAGTCTAACTGGCTGCTAAAACTATGCAATGAACAATCCAACTCAGTCTACTGAGGATTGAAGCTACATAATGCACAGTTTTAGTCAACAAGGGCATGTAAGACCAGGGACTACGTTACACAAATTTTCTAGGTCAGCAGGGCACTTCCTCCCAGATTTGTACAATGCAAGTCTGGAGGTCATTTTTGGCTAGGTTTGCATAGTTTCTGGAGGGAAGGTAGGGCCTTCGCATCCATAAATGTGCATTGTTATCTAGGTAAGGCAAGGTCTAGGCCAAGGCATCCCAGACCCACTAACGGGCGACAAAACTCACAAAAAGGTTTGGATGCATGGTGATACTGAGTGTCAGCAAGAGTGAATGATCATGCATGCAAATAGTGAATGCAGGATTAAGAAAATTAGAATGCTTGCTTGTGTGCGAAACGAGTCTCCGCAATGAAAACCATCAATGCAAAACAGTTTCATGCATGCGACAAAATGAGATGCGAATAAAAATTGAAACATTGCTTCTACAAGTTAACATACATCAAAAAGACAACAAGTGTTCAACAAAACCAAGAAAACAACTTTCATACAAAGAAAAATACAAAAAGTGATAGAAAAGCAACAAACAACATGAAAAGCAGACTTACTCGGAAAAAGCTGAGCTGAATGTGTCGAAGACTCATAGATGTGATATGGGATGTCAGAGCTCCAAGGTCAATGTGAAGAATGAGCTCCACAATGTCGAATAAATAGGTTTGATAAGGATGAGGCTTATGACATACATGCGACAAATCTAGGAAAAAGAAACACTTGGAGGGAAGTTTCTAAAACGATCTTTGTTTGTAACCTCCAGCTGCTAAAAATAGATCCCTAAAATCTAGGGATGTTTTTTGCATGTTGCTTTTTTTACTATTTCGGGAAAAGAAACCCATGCATGAAAATTAGGATTGCTTGGTCTCGGAGGGAACCAGTTAACCTGAAGGCACATGCAGTAGTCTATAAGCCTGGGAAAGGGATTTAGGTAGTTTCTAGGATGGTTACCCCTCAGGCATTGTGCAATTTCTGGGGTCAGCAAGTCACTGCCTCCCAGAATTTATCAATTTCTAGATAGAAGCCCAGTGTCAAGCTGGATTGCACAATTTCTTGAGGGAGGGCTGCTAGGATGGATTGCACAATTATGGAGCCTAGCAGGATTGGGAAATTTCTTGAGGGAAGGTTGGTTACCCTCTAGAATTGTGTAATTTTCAAAGGGAACATCTCAACCATAGATTTTCATAAGTCCAAAATGTCGGCCTGTGGGTGGGAGACAAACAAGATGGCATGCATAGGTCGGAAAGCCACTAAAACTTAGTTGAAACGTATGTACTTGATAGTGCAAGACATGCTCCTAAGGATGGTTGGTAGGGACGCTCTAAAACAAATCTAAGGAAAAAATTTGGAGGGTGGTTGTAGCCGCTACAACACTTGGTGACACACTGGTAGAACTCCAGTACTCTAAATAGACCTTGTTTTGTGAAAATAAAGTCTAGCACCTCCAGAAGTATTGTTCAGTTCTCTAATCATGTTCGCTCCCGCGCTAGCTTGATTGAAAGATGTAGCACTTTCCACGCTCTTGGTCAGTCAGCACACATTCCAAGCCAAGTCGACATAGCTATTTTGATTGGGATGAGGGGTATCTTGGTGCACGTGCAACATGATAGTTAGAATTTAAGTTTCATCTTTGGTGTTTCTCCACTGACAGTAGGCCTAGACAGTACACCGATGGAATCACGCAGGGACACAAGCATCGCTTTGCTGCCAGCGAGCCTGGTTAGTACCCCAGTGGAGTTACTTGCATCACCTCTCTGCGCAAAAAGCCTTTCTCTTCTTTCACCTTATTCATTTTTCATTTTTCAAAATTTTTCACATATTCATTTTTTCATTTTTTTCATTTTTCAAAATTGTGCATAGCACTTATTCATTTCACAGGTGGAAGAGGGTCCCCACTTATTCATTTCAAAGGTTGTTCCTTCAGAGAATTATTTTGTATATACCTCTGATGTGTTTTTTAAGGTTTCCCCCCTCACCTTACTCTACTTGACTAAGCTGACAAGGGTTAACCCAAAATGACCGAATATAGTAGGTGATACTAGTTAGCGTGCAAGTGTTGTGTTTTCATCAAGGTTAACATCGAACAAGCTGTATTTTCCATTTGTGTATCATGGAGTGAAGACAAGTAGTTCTACATACAAAGAAAAGACAACATATAAACAAGTATTGATAACTGCACAAGCCCTCTTGCACTTTACCCTCACTTGTTTCAAGAGTCTCACATGGTTTCTTGCGAAACCAACCTACATATGTAAACAAGCAAACAAAAAACTAAAAGATCGAAGAGCAGAAGAAAAATGCGAAAGAAAAGTGAGTAAGAAAACAAGCAAGCAAACAAACAAACACACAAAGCAAGAAAAAAACATTCATGCAAGAAAACAATGACAAGAAGTAAACACCACTCCTACTCCTAAGCTAACGGTGCATGGACCGGATCATGTGAAGTGATATTTCCAATGTAGCGACCGGTGCATTGGTCAACCCATGTTGGTCAAGGCATGGTTTGAAAACAATACAGTCATGTGAACTAACAAACATGAAAGATATAACAATGAAGACAAACACACTCAGGTTCTAAAGGCGTCCACATAAAACAAATGAGTGAAAGAATATGACATGCAATTCGTGGACTTACCATGGTGTTGTGCTACACTTCATGTAGATGTTAAGCATGTGCATTGTCTTGACTATGACATGTAGGCAAAAGAGAGAAACAAAGACAACTTACATCGCACAAGTGTGCTTGCTGTGTAAGATTCCTCCAATGCATGAGCGACGGGATCATGTAGTTTGAGTGGAGGAAGCATAATTTGTGTGTGATTGATCTTCAATGCATACAAATGAGTGATGAGGATCCTTGGGTGTTTCAACTATTTCTTGACTGGAAGTGAAACCAACCTCAAGACAGTAAGGGCCTAACATAACCATCAGCTCGGACTAAAGTTCCTCGATAGTTTCCAGGGTTCCGACTTCATCGATAGACAGATCATCATAAATAGGTGTCTTTCAAAGCTAAAAAATGATAGGATCAATGTCATGATCGAATACGGGAGTAAATGGATCACGACAGCTACGATCAGAAAAATCAATGATTTTGCCAGTATCCTCAAATCAGATAAATCAAATATAGGGGTAGATTAGAAGAAAGAATGTTCACCCTCTATGTTTCCAAAAAAAGCAGATGAAAAATCAAGTGGATTTTCAATGAATGATTTGTCTTCTCTGCTGCCGAATGATGGACTGACATTGGGTGAATTTTGTGAATGATCAATAGTAGATACACCTGTGGATGGATTCACACAAGAATAATCAAACTTAGCAGAATCACCAAAGATGTTTGGAAAAAGTGGAGGAGGCGTAGACAAAAGGAGATCATCCTTCACCGTGGGTTGATGTTCAGGTTCCTAGTCATACTCTTCATGAATGACATCATAGGCTGTTTCTAAAACACCAACTCCATCGATGGCTTGATCCTCATTCACCATAGGTGTAGAGTCCAGAATGAAAGAACACAAAACAATGCAATCCAAAGGATCAATAGAACACGAAGACGGAGGTTGTGATATTAGATGCACGTGATAACCCATGGGCTCTGGAACCAAATCAGAGTGAAAATCGAGAGAAGTGATTATGGGGGGGTATGACAGTTGAATAGACATGTGTGGATGTTCTCCCACATCAATGTGTGGTGGTGGCGCTGTTTGATGAGGGAAAAGCGAATAGTCACCTGTGACAACAATTGTGTGTGTCTGTGTTTGCACAACTCCATCGCCGAAGTATGATGAGTAGGGTTTGAAATTAAACTTCATATTGGAATTAACTAATTTGTTAATACAATATTTGAATATGTCCCAAAGATATTGAAACTTCATCTAGCTTTTTGGAGCTTCAAACTGCAATACACAGAAGCACTGCCAAAAATCCGTGGGTGATTCTTGCAGAGTCTTCCGTTTTTTAACAGTTTTTTGTCAAGAGGTTCTGGATCAAAATGATGGAATGTAGATTCAATGAGATCACAGAACTTCTCAAGCGAGTTCACGATGTTGGCTAGCAAGTTGTTGCACCATCTTTGTGGGGATTCACTAAGTGTGTGTGAAAGCAAAAGGATGACGTCTTCTACATAGAAGTCATCTGCATCATCAAGAAATGCAAATAATTCTTGCAATTACTCAGGCCAGGCCACTTCGCCTTCGCTTGAGAAATCCATGCAAGACACTACTAAGACTCAGACAAATATAGGAATACCAACTCTTTGACATCCTCGTGATGATCGATGGTGGTGTACTGATGCCAATCTTGGTAGTCCATGATGGTGTCTGCATGCTTAATGGTGGCATCCTGCTGAAAGAAAACTCTCACCTCTGTTACATGCAGGTACACTGATTTGGCATCTCTATCCAAATTGTCTATTAACATGAGCATCATAGCCTTGAGTGCAGTCAAACCGACATCATATTGATGCATAGTATCTGCGCTGATCTCCAAGTCTGCGCTGCTGGCTATGCGCATCAACTCATCAAAGTAAATGTCCAGCTCCGTTCGGACTTGGTTCTTTGAATTCGCCTTAGTGAGTGTGCCAATAGATGGGATCGTGAGCACACACACAATGAAATCCATGTTTCTAAACACCCGTGCATGTGAAGCCTGCAAATTGGTGATGAGCTGCGGGAGTTCCTCATAGTTCTGGATCTGACTCCGGATGTGTGCCGTCAACTCTGTCGCCTTGGGCTTCATCATCTTCAGCAAGTACAGTGGGACTCCTTTGTACCTCATTGTCCATGTTTGTATGCGATCAACTATAGTGTGCAAATTTGACAAGATGTGTGCTCTCCTATCACAACATTGTTGCCAACTGTTGAGATGGACAATTGACTTGTGCACGGTGCCGAACCTAGAACACAACATTCACATGACTTCTTTCAGAGATGATACTTCATCCAGTATCCCTCTTATCAACTTTGCTCAGGTGGATGATTTAATATGTTCTCCTCCTTTCTTGGCTGCTTGTAATTCCTTAGCCATTCGCTCCTTCTCTGCTATCAATAATTGAACACTCAAGCTGGTGGCTTCAAGATATGCCCTGGTAGCATTAGCCAATGGTGTTGGATTATTGCACACATTGGATATGATCACTTGTTCTTCAAATTGCATAGGAGATATGTGGACATTCGGACTAGGCACTATGCGAGACTTCATTTCTTTGTCTTGCAACTCATCTAAAGATATGTTGTACATTTCCACTTCCATATTCTCTTCAAGGATCTTTGTGTCTCCTCGATATCTTGGGCCTTTCTCTACTTTTGGATCTGGCAAAGCAAGTGGGGTGACCTCTCGGTTATGAGGCATGAGGTCAATATCTTGTTCGGACTCTAGCTGCACTACATCTGTATCCATATGCTCTAGAATATGTTCAACCTCTTGAGCTAAGTCCTACTCCTGTGACTACTCACCCTGTTTATGTTGTGGGATAAATTCCCCTAGGGTCTTGGGTGGATACCCTAGCAAATTGGAGGTTATCTATATAAAGAAACACACTTTCCATACAACCATAATGCTAATATAAGCACACTCTACGATAGGGGGTGTACCTAAGGTCCTACGTTTAAGAAGAGCCTTCCAGGGTCCAAACCCTTCTTGGAGTTCCTTTTGCTCCTTTGACCTGCAAAACAATCAATTCAAGAAAGTACAGTAGTATATGGACTAAACATCATAA